>JAWQEG010003251.1:5000-196533 GCA_033782935.1 Petrolisthes cinctipes | reverse complement strand
CTACTAATTCCTCCAACCTAGGCCACGAAACAAATAGATCCCCCCTCCCTTATTGAGGACGTCTGTTTTCTGGTGTGGTTAGGAGGACTCATTTAGTGTATATTATAGCCTTCCAATTTACCTACAAGAGAATCTCCCCTTTAATTCATTTCACGGTCCTCACAACTCGCTACTCCATTCTCGAAAGTTATTATGGTTTTTCATTTTACCTTTCAACAACAGCAGCAGCAGCAAACAACTCAGTGTAAGAGATTAGTTTGTTCGTTTTATTAAGGTGGTCCTAACTCTTTTTTTGGTACATTGGAGTGCCTTGATTCCTCCAATGTATGCTAGGAAACAGGACCAGAAGAGCAAAAGTAATGTTAATGTTGTTGTTGTTGTTGTTGTTGTTGTTGTTGTTCTGTTGCTTGGAATAGTTGGTTTGGGGGATTCAGTTGCTCCAGATTTACCAACACAAAATTTCCCCATTAAGTTATAGAATTAGTTGGCTTCATGTTACTTCCCAAGTCTTCATTTAATAGTTAAGGCATAATATTTTAAAGTATCTTATTGTTGCTAAAGTGAATCTAAAGTTTATGTTGTTGAAGTTGACAAATATTACACCGGGTTAAAATATAAATAATAATGTATTGTATTATATAAAAAATTGCTGTTTAACCTCATAAAATTTAATAATGCATAGCAGCAGCTTAAATTATAATCATGTACAAAATAGAATGAATAATATATGATTCTTCAGTTAAACAATAAAAGATGTGAAATATATCCAACACTGAAGCAATAAATGTAAACACGAGGATAAAACGCTGCAGGCCATAACTTTCAAAAATGTAGCTATGAATGAATTAAAAACGCAATATAAACACTGCTAAGATTATTGTCGTAAAATATGTTCCCCTCACAAAGTGTCTCAGGTGGTGTGGGAAATATTTGTGTGGTGTTGAAACATATAGAGCTTTATTAATTAAGGGGGTAATTCACTTTTGTTACATTGGAGTGCCTTGATTCCTCCAAAGTATGCCAGGGAACATAACAAGATGAACAAAATTAATGGTGTTCTATTACTTGGAATATATTGGAGGAATCATTTGCTCCAGATTTACCAACACTGAACTTTCGACTTAATTAATTATAAACGAGAGATTCATTTGTTGACTTTTAGAAGGTCTTTGATTAATCCAAAATATATATAAACGCCAGAAAACAGACGCCTTTAAGGACCCTGTGTTGTAGTCAGAAAATTGGAGGTAAATGAGTCCTTCAAATATTGCTACGAAACACTACTTATAATATAGAAGGAGCTCGTTTCGTGGCATAGTCAGGAGGAACCAGAAGCCTCCAATTTTCACACACGATCAAAGGGGCCTTAATTATATATTGGTACTACAAATAGGGGATCTGGTTGGTGGTATAGCTTAATTGGAGGAATCAGAGACCTTCCAATTCACCAACAAAATGAATCTTCCCTTAAGGAGGAAATTCGGTATTGGTAAATTTGGAGCAACTGAATCCTCCAAACTATTCCAAGCAACAAAACACCATTATTTTTGCTCATCTGGTCTTGTTTCCTGGCATACTTTGGAGGAATCAAGACACTCCAATGTATCAAAAAAGAATTATATACCACCTTAAGAGATATTTTTAATGCACCAGGAAATATTCTTAAACAACCCCGATGACAACATTCATAAAAAAAACAAATTCATTATTTTAACTTTCGTCAGAGCAAAACCCACATAAAATTATAACTAAAACCTTGTGCCTGTGATCCTACTCTTGGGGGTTACACTAGATTTATTTTCTGGGTACGTGGAGCTTCAATATGGTGAGTAAAATCGTCTCGGGTTTGTCAGAGGAAAAGTACAGTACATAATTATAAATGTTGAGTTTTGTATTTTGTGTACGAATGTTGTCTACCAGCGAAAATAGTAATGTTGACTGAATGTGTGTGTGTGTGTGTGTGTGTGTGTGTGTGTGTGTACGTCAGCAGGTGATCATTTCAGCATTACCACACACACACACACACACACACACCATCTTCTGCCAACACTACACCAGGTCCTAATGACAAGAATGAGACGAAGGGGAAATGGGAAATGACAAAGCGGTGGAGAGAGAGAGAGAGAGAGAGAGAGAGAGAGAGAGAGAGAGGAGAGAGAGAGAGAGAGAGCTGTATGACATGGGAGAGATATATATATTTAGGCAGCAAGTGAGAGAGATTAGAGTAGAGAAAAAGAACTGTATGAAGAGAGAGAGAGAGAGAGAGAGAGAGAGAGAGAGAGAGAGAGAGAGAGAGAGAGAGGCACCAACTGTGGAGGGAGTAGCCCAAGTGAGAATCCTGTCAGAAAACTCCATCGAGCGAAAAATTCATCAACAACAAAAAATATAGCTGTGGTGAAACTTATACCACTTTATGTCACCTAATGTCAGTCAGAGGAATAATATTTTCAACAGCACCAGTAACGAGAACCATAGATTAACGATATATATGATAAAAGGTAAGAGTGTGTATGTGTCGTCATTTCATCTATTATTATTATTATTATTATTATTATTACGGTATTATTATTATTATTATTATTAGATGTAATGAACCACAGAAACTAAGGTCAGATCACAGTATCAAATCGAGGTCGAGTGGTTCGTTTTTGACCAAATGTTTTTCACCTACTGTCGGTCACCACTTCCTTCTGTCTTTCATTGTACTGTTGACCAAAAAAATTCGTACACACGCTGTTATTTTCGAGGGTTTGCAACGTATAGAAAATGTACGACTACATAACTGCAATACATTATTATTATTATTAGGTTTGTTTGTTGTTTTGCAGTCAACGAGTCAACATCATTCATTTTTGCAGTATTTCCAGAATAATTAATTACCTCTCTTTCCATATAGCCTGTGTAAGAATTTCTGTGGCCAACCGTACAGTCGGCCTCAGTAATTCGCACACAGAGCATTGTTTACAAGTGGTCTTTATTCTGCACATACTGTATTCACTTTTCTGCTGACTGATTCAAGTATTGGCCAAATAACATTACTAGAAAATTTTGGTGTTAGGAAATTATGTTAGGAAATTAATGTACTAAATTTTCCCATTGCTACGAACCCTTGACGTCACAGTGGTGTATCGTATATGAATCACTGAGGCCAACTGTACCCTCGTGAGTGTAACCATGCGGAAATGTCAAACCCACTAGTGTGACATTATCATACTATTGGGGTCGAGTACGTAAAAGGGTGAAGTAGGGTGATAAGGGTATACAGTGTTGGTGATAGATCTGCAGCAACTAATTCCTCTAAACTATTCCAAGCAACAACAGACCATGCAACAACAGACCATGCACCATTATTATTATTATTGTTGTTCATTTTGCATGCAAGGTCGGTCCTGTTTGATTCCCGGTATAGGCTACTCTGGAGGAATCAAGGCATATTCTAATGTATGCACCAAAAAGCGTATCAATATCCCTTAATTAAAAGACTCCTGTTCCATAGCCAGAGGAATATCAATCAGCTTCATTATAAATATCAATAGCACACATATATGTATCTTTCCATTCATACACACGAAGGAGAAAATATATTAACAGTTCCAAGTTAATATTATTTAAGAGGAGGATATAGTTTAGGCATTTTTTTGAGATAACGATTCCTCCAAACTATTCCCCGTAACAGGCCATCATTATTTTTCGTTAATCTGGTCCTGTTTCGTGGCAAACTATGGAGGAATCAAGGCACTCCAATGTAGGTACCAAAAGTATACTCACTCCTTAAATAATACCAACCACCGACAAACCCACCGACCGACCGACAGATATAATATAAATGGATGTGGTGAGTCAAGAATGATGATGTAATCCTCTTGTTTATGATGAGTGTCTGTCACCCCCTTCCCTTTGGAGAATGTGACACTCGTTCATAATGTCATACGTGGTATTCTTAGACTCGCTGGGTAAAGGGGAGGTTCTCATGTTGGTGAATTGGGAGGTAGGTCTTTGCTGATTCCTCCAAAGTATGCCGGGAAACAGACGCCCTTAATGGTACTCTAATAGGGGCTCTGTTTTGTGGCATAGTTTAGAGGAATCACAGACCTTCCAATTCACCATCAAGAGAAGAGAACCTCCCTTTTAAAACAGATGGATTTACTTATGGCACTTAGGTTACTCCGTCATGTGCACAAATCTAAGTTATGTATTGTATAAGAAGGGACCATTATTTTTCACAGTAAGGAACCTGGCACCACAATTAAAATGTATTAATAACATTTGTTCTTAAACCTCGTAGGCTATATGTTTCTTGTTAAGTTTATGTGTGTATTGTTGTTTTCAGTTTGTATTTCTGCATGTATATATAAATCTTTCACACGACTCCTCCGCCTACTGCATTTCTTTCCCATCGGTATTATACTCTATTATATAACGCCTAAACGCACTCCTCTTCCTTCTCCGGTCCAGACTATGGTATAATCTGACTCCCCGGACCCCTGGTGGTAAGAAAGAAAAGCACAACAATCACCTTACTCCATATCTATTCTTTTTTTTCATTTTCTATCCATCAGTATGTATAATAAAAACTTCTAAATGTCCTCCTCCTCCTCCTCCTCCTTCTTCTCCAGGCTACGGTAATCTGACACACAACTATCACCTTACTCCATATCTATTTTTTTCATTTTCTATCTATCAGTAGGTATAATAAAAACTTCTAAATGTCCTGCTCCTACTCCTCCTTTTTCTCCTTTTACTCCAGGCTACGGTAATCTGACTCACAACAACCAACTTACTTCATATCTATTATTTTCATTTTTTTTCCATCAATATGTATAAAAAAAAACTCTGTATGTATAAAATAAAAACTTCTACACCGTGTCCTCCTCCTACTCCTCCTCCTTCTCCTTTTTCTCCAGGCTACGGTAATCTAACTCACAACAATCACCTTACCCCCTATCTATTTTTTTTCCATTATCTTGCCATCATTATGTTAAAAAAAAAAAAAAAAAAAAAAAAAAAATACCGCTGTATGTATATAAAAAAAAATTCTCCATGACCTCCTCCTCCTCCTCCTTCTTCTTCTTTTTCTCCTCCAGGGTACGGTAATCTGACACCTCGGACCCCTGGTGGTAAGATAGCCACGATACTGTATGCTGTGGTGGGGATGCCTCTTATGTTACTCTATATGTCCAACGTCGGGGAGGTCCTTGCTCAGGTGTTTAAGTTCCTCTATTTCAAGGCGTGCAGGTGAGGGTCCACACACACACACACACACAGACACACTCAAACACATACATACTCAGACACACACATAGACACACACACACACACATATATATACACTCAGACACACACACACACTCAGACACACACATACATACCACACACACACACACGTACACACACACACACAAACACATATACACTCAGACACACACATACACGCACACACGTACAAACGCCGCACTCAAACACAGACACACTCAAACACACACATAGACACACGTTTAGACACACACATAAAAAAAAAACACACACACACACAAATAAAATAAAATAAACACACACACACACACACACATACACACAGGTGCTTCTTCTTGGCACATAGTACAGGGCTAATACTAATACAGAGTCATAGATATGTTGTGTTGTTTTTGTTTTGTGGGTGACGGTATATAGGGGTAGGTACATAGTTGGTTAATCTGGAGCAACCGATTCCTCCAAAATATCCCAATTCCTGTTTCCTGGCATACTTTGGAGGAATCAAGGCACTCTAATGTAACCAAAAGTATACTATTCCCTTAAATAAATAAACGGTGATTCCTCCAAAATATCCCAAGCCCTGTTTCCTGGGCATACTTTGGAGGAATCAAGCTCTCTAATGTAACCAAAAGTATCCTATCCTCTTCAGGACCCTGTTATCGTGTAGGGAAATTAGAGGCTTCTGATTCCTCCTAACTATGTCACGAAACGAACTCCTTCCATATAGGTGGTGTTTCGTGGCTGTATTTGAAGGACTCATTTTTTTACCTCCAATTTTCTAACTACATCACAGGGTCCCTTAAATAAATAAATAAATGGTGTCCTATTATTCAGAGGGGTGACACAGGGAGCTACAGTTCTAAAGACAATTACTTCCTTGTTAATTAAGGGGATGATGGTATACTTTTGGCAAATTGGAGCGCCATAATTCCTCCAGAGTATGCCATGAAACAGGACCAGATGAACTAATACTAATGGTGTTCTGTTGCTTGGGATAGTTTGGAAGAATCAGTTGCTCCAGATTTACCCTTAATGTTGTATGTACACGTGGCCACAACACTGAAGGAGGCGAGATTTTCTTATGATGGTAAATTGGAAGGTTATTGATTCCTCCTAACTCTATCAGAAAACAGACGCCCTCGGTGATACTAATAGGGGATCTGTTTCGTGGCCTAGTTTGGAGGAATCAGAGACCTTCCAATTCACCAACAAGAGTATAATTATATATCTCCCCTAAACCATCCTAGTTGTCCATATAAATGTTAATAGATTGAGCCCATCGCCATTATTCAAAACGTAATCTGATTATATATATTATTATGTTCTCTATGTTGTCTCCTCTCCTAAACACACACACACACACACACACACTCTGTTGTTGTCGTCGTTCTCCATGTGTGTACAGTCAGTCAGCTTAAAAAGGTATACATACGTTAGTTGCGCCTCTGTTTATACACATATAATCACAAATATTTAATTATATACGAGTTTTAAGGACCCCGTGTATAAAAATTGGAGGCTTCTGATTCCTCCTGAATATGCCACGAAACAATCTCCTTCCATATAGGTGGTGTTTCGTGGCAATATTTGAAGGACTCATTGATCTCCAGTATTCTGAATAGGCTACATCACAGGGTCCCTTAATTAAATGTAAAACTGGAAATCAATCATCACAAATTCAAAACTGATCATTCAACATCTGCAACATGCCACACTGTGTAATGCATTATAGTGTTGATTAAGGAAGGGATAGTGGGTGGCTAACTTTTGCCCCCGACTGTCAGTAGTATTTATTACCCCCCTAGCGGCGAGAAGAAGAAGTAGAGTGAGATGATAAACAGCGGGGTTCCGGACTCATTCATGACACTTATACAAGACGAATATCTTTACTTGTCGTGTTAGGCTATATTTCTCTCTAAGCCTCATTCATATTGTCTTTATACACGATATCATATACGTGAATATAACTGCATTCATAAATATACAGGCACAAATAATTATAGATATTCACATTAGTAATACAAAAAAAATACAAAAAAGGACATGTTTACAACTCATAATAATAATAATAATAATAATAATAATAATAATATATCCTGAAATATAATGCAGACATACAAAGAATTAACACTATGAACTATATTATTATTAGGCTACATGTGAACGTAACTACCTGTATATTATAATAGTTGTAGGTAACTAATAAACACACATGCACAAGTACAGGTGTGACAAAGGACTGGGTTACTACAGAACAGCCAGTGGTGACATCAGACCCATTACAGTAACAACACCGAGAAACTCTACACAGACTACAGCTCCCAAGGTCAGTGGTGTGGAGAGAGAGAGAGAGAGAGAGAGAGCATTTATGTGTGCTTGAAATATGAGAGAGAGAGAGAGAGAGAGAGAGAGAGAGAGAGAGAGAGAGAGAGAGCATTTATGTGTGCTTGATATATGAGAGAGAGAGAGAGAGAGAGAGAGAGAGAGAGAGAGAGAGCATTTATGTGTACTTGAAATATATGTATGTGTGTGTGTGTGTGTGTGTGTGCTAACTAAATCTACAATGACCAATTACTTTTTCTGTTGCATGGTGTGTGTGTGTGTGTGTTAAAATCTACTATAACCACTATTGTTTTTGCTGTGTCCCGATCAGAGTGGTGGTAGTGGTGTTGGAGAGAGACGTACAGTACCCATCACTTACTGTCTACTGGTGATTGCTGTCTATGTGTTCTGTGGGGGCATCATCTTCTCACAGTGGGAGCGATGGTCATTACTCGATGCTTGCTACTTCTCATACATCTCTCTCAGCACCATAGGCTTCGGTGATCTGGTAAGTAGGTGTGTTTGGAGAGTTGCCATCAGTGTAATCAAAACAAAGGGAGGTAGTAATAAAGGGAGGTAGTAAAGGGCAAGGTCAAGGGAATAGGTAAAGGGGGTATCACACTAGCACCCCGTACGAGGTTTTCGTGGGACTGGCGGAACAAGGTCAAGGTACATACTAGAAAGGATGGTGCAGTAGCTCTCACACTCGCGTGGGCTAGTTCTTTGTGTATGTAGAGACCTGTGATTCAACTGAACGCAACAGCTAGGCCTAGGAACGTGGCACAGCAGACGAATCACACGACGACGACGACAACCCGTAAACAACAGCAACAACAACATTGACCTTGTGGATGATGATAATCGGTTTGTGGTTGTATTGGCCCTTGCAACTATTATTTTTTAAGAAGAGGAGAGGAAAGAAGCTATAAGAGCACCGTAGGCTTGATTTGTTGTCCAAGTTTGCAGACAATGAAGACTACATACACGGGACGTATATACGTCCACCTTGTACTACTCCGTCTACTCGGTACTCTAGAGTCAGGATGTAAATTGTAAACACAGTAAAATATCGACATCGTATATTCTACTTTAAGTGTTTTTGTTATTCAAAAATATATATATTGCAAAAATATTATCTGATATTAATCAACCCTTTTTACTTTGAATTAATGTATATTAATAAATTATTTATTGACTTTGTTCTGCATACCGTAGCGGAACTGTCTTGGCTAGAAATACATTCCATCTTTGTTCAGCGAATCGGCGCCGCCACTGTTCCTCGTTCACAGAACTTTGTTCCACCAGTCCCACGAAAACCTCGTAGGCGGTGATAGTGTGATATACCCCATTAAGGGTACCAATTCCTTTACAAGTAGGCTATGTAGGGGCCTACCTGTATTCACATTTCTAATAGATTAATGTTAGAGTTACTGAAAGTAATACTGATTAAAATTACAACAGAGGGAGGTAGTAATAAGAGGAACCATTTCTGTAGTTGTACTGACACTGCTCACAGAATAATGTTAGAGTTGCTAAAAGTACTAATTAACGATGGCCCTTTTTCAGGTGCCGGGTCGTACAGTGGCTGGTAGTGACGAGAACAGTGAGGTGGAATCTCAGCAAATCATATGTACCGTCTACCTACTCGTGGGAAGTGCTCTTGTGGCCATGTGTTTCAACCTTATGCAGGAGGAGACCATCGAGAACCTCAAGGCCTTCTGGAGGAACATAGGCTGCCTCAGGAAAAAGGAAAAGAGTAAAGAGGATGAAGAAGATGATACCAGTGAGGGTTGAGGGAAGACTTAGAAGAGAATGTATTGTTGTAGTACAGTATATATATCCAATGTTCGTAAATCTGGAGCATATTACTGTAGGCCCTATTCCTCCTAACTATTCCAGACAACAGGACACCATTATTTCCGTACATCTGGCCCTGTTTATTGGCATATTTTGGAGGAGTCAAGGCGCTCTAGTGTACCAAAAGTGTATTATCCCCTTAATTAGGCTCACTGAGGACTTGGAAAATGAAATGAAACCTATTAGCTGTGACAGACTATTAAGGAGTGTAGCCTAATCACGGGTTTGTGGTATTGTATTAAAGTGATGTGGACATGATTTATTTATTGGTGACATTCATTCTGAGTGGTTGTGGTCTCATGTGATAGTGAAGTAGAAGATGGTGGAGGTATGGTGTGATAGTGAAGTAGAAGGTGGTGGTGGTATGGTGTGATGTTATAGTGATGGTGACTGATAACATGTAATGGTCAGTGATAGTGGCTCCTAATACAGTACATAGATAATAATAAATGCAATGATGAGCATGGAAATAGTATAAGTGAAACAAAGACTCACTAATTAAAAGCTCATGCATGTGTTTTGCAGTTGGGAAATGAACTTTGGACAACAGAAATATGCATCAGTGAGTCAAATGGTATAATACTGTACAGTACTTGGACATTTCAGCGGCATCATGGTATTAAATTCTCATTGAGCCTCTTATATAATTATACGCTCACTTTATTGAGGACTAATACCAAAAAAAAAAAAACACAAGTGCAGGAATATACAAGGGATCTGTTTTGTGGAGGTCAGAGAGGAGTAAGTAGCCATTCATCTCATAACAACAAAATGCTTCCTTAACTGTATGAATGATTTCTGACTACTATAATTATCATTTTCTGATTATATGATGAACATGTAAGATATTTGACAAAGTTACTGTAGTCATCTTCAAAATAATGTTCTCAAATATCAGATACATTAAGCTTGACAAATATAAAGTTTTGTAGAAATGTGTTTTATATTTATATCCTGACCTTACTGGTTACGATACATTGTAAACTACTATATTACTGAAAGAGATAGCTAAGTAGGGTAGAAGTGAAGAGTCTACAAGATATACAGAAGACTCTACTGTATAATTATGTTACACTAAAATATTTACACCTGTCATTTACCATAGAGTCAGTAATGAATAACACTATCATGGGAAAACATTTGGTGATTTTCAGATAACATTATAGTGACATGAATAAAATACACTGTACTATTCTAATGCTACCAGTACTCTATTATTAAATTATTACTGTACTGTACTGTACTAATGTTGTTGTTATAGAGCACTGGTGGTGGTATATAATGTCTATGCGCAGGAAACTCTTAACGTGTGTGAATATCAGCGCAATGTCCAGCCAGCCAGGTAAGTAGGTAGGTAGGTAGGTAGTCCCCCCCCCCACTCCCTCCTCCCCTCCACTCACCACCCACCCACCCACTTCTCCCCCCACCACTCACCACCCCCAACTTCCTGCCCCACCCCACCACCCATTCCTCCCCCCTACACTCACCACCCCACCCACCTACTCCTCCCCCCACCACTCACCACCCCACCACCCATTCCTCCCCTCCACTCACCACCCAACCACCCACCCACTTCTCCCCCCACCACTCACCACCCCACCACCCATTCCTCCCCCCACCACTCACCACCCATTCCTCCCCCCACCACTCACCACCCCACCACCTATTCCTCCCCCCACCACTCACCACCCCACCACCCATTCCTCCCCCCACCACTCACCACCCATTCCTCCCCCCCACCACTCACCACCCACCCATTCCTCCCCCCTCCACTCACCACCCATCCATTCCTCCCCCCACCACTCACCACCCACCTACTCCTCCCCCCACCCACCCCACCCACTCCGTCCAGTCCTAATCCTTCCTTCAGTCAGTCAGTTCCTTCACTCCACGCCGCCCACTCATGTGTCCACTACCCACCAACACCTCCACTCACGCCCACATTACCACCCGACATACAGTATTTCACGCCCGATATCTCTAAATATAAAATGTGAGTACCTTAATTAATTTGGGTATAGCACTTTCTGGTTTGGTTGACACGTTTTATATAATTTGTTGTCTCTCATAAACCTCACTACTGTTATATTATTTACTTTAGCTGATTTTCAAAGTGTTTATCATTTTTTCAACGGGGTCATATTTTTATTCCTTTTCTCAACGGGGTCATATTTTTATTTTTCTCAACGGGGTCATATTTTTCTTTTTCTCAACCGGGTCTTGTTATTCTTTCTTTCGGCACATTATTACGTACTCGTGATGAATTACGTTACGGTAATTTTTGTTATTTCCTGGAATAGCAATACCTCTTCGTTTCACCAAGAACAGACAACTTTCTAAAATTAATAACACTCTTACTATTGGTAGGTATAAATCTAATGTAAAAAATATATATATTTATAATGCAGAGATAAAACTACATCAGTGGATTAAAGGGGAGGTTTTCTTGTTGGTAAATTGGAAGGCTACTGATTTCTCCAAACCACTCTAGAAAACAGATGCCATCGATGGTACATACTAATAAGGGGTCTGTTTCGTGACATAGTTTGGAGGAATCAGAGACCTTCAAAATTACCCACAAAAGAATCTCCCCTCAAAGCTTATATCTATAGAAAAAGCCAAGTAGAGAGATAATGTTATATAAAATAAATCAAGCACTATACTTACAATATGTTTGACGTTGAATGGGGCAAAGATAAGAACATAGCAACTGTGATAGCTAGACCATGTATACGACTATGTACAGAACAGTTACAGACATAATTATGAAACACAGACACACTTGAAACGGCGACCCTCCGGGAAAGGAAATTACGCTTGGTTTTAATTAAGTGGACAATAGCCTACAGCATTGGGAAATCTGGAGCAACTGATTTCTCCAAACTATTCTAGGCAATAAACCACCATTATTTTCGTTCATCTGGTACTGTTTGAAGGACCCTATGAGTTAGTGGCTTCTGATTGCTCTACACCACGTACGAAACAAGCTCCTTCCAAATAGGTGGTGTTTCGTGGCAATATTTGAAGGACTCATTTAACTCCAATTTTCTGACTACATCACAGGGGCCCATAATTAAGGATCAATGAATGGATTACCGATGTTTATATATGGATTTGGGCTATACTCCTGAACCTACCTACCACCAGTACAGATAGAGACTAATATTCTATAGGCAGAGGAAAGATGACAGAGTGTGTAACTATTATCTATTACATTCCTTTACCTCCTTGTAAGTATGTCTAACTGCTTGTAACACCTGTATGTCTAGCTGCTTGTAACACTTTCTATGTACCAATCTGACCCTCTGTAATCCGGAAATACCCTTTATGTATTCTCAGTTTTGATTCTATCTTTCGTTTACCTTAGATTTATTCCTATTTTTATTTTCATTCTATTTTCTTTATTCTTTTTCATTTTCATTTCTTCTTTAGTCAGGGAAGGTAAGGAAATATTTCTTCTCTTCCGTTTCATTTCATTTAGTTATCTATTTATTTTATTATTATTACTTTCTTTTTATCAACTGGAGGTAAAGGAACTATGGATTGAAAGTACAAAATTAACGTAAAAGAATAAGGAAGGAGGTAGATAGTGTGATGCAGTGTTAGAGTATGACAGGAAGGAATGGGTGTGTGGGGGGAGGAGGGTGTGGGTGTGGGGGGAGGAAGGCATGGGTGTGGGGGGGGAGGAGGGTGTGGGTGTGGAGGAGGAAGGCATGGGTGTGTGGGGAGGAAGGCATGGGTGTGTGGGGGGAGGAGGGTGTGGGTGTGGGGGGAGGAAGGCATGGGTGTCGGGGGATGAAGGCATGGGTGTGTGGGGGGAGGAGGGTGTAGGTCGATGATAGTGATGGGAGGATTATATATTGTAAGAGACAGAGGGAAGGGAAGGGAAGGGAAGGGAAGGGGGTCCGGCCCCATCCCACCCATCACAACAACATATACATCAGACTTACCACTACTACTACTACTACCACCACTACCACTACTACTATTACCACTACTATTACCACCACCACCACCACCACTACTACTACAACCATGCACCACCACTACCACCACCACCACCACCACCACCACCACCACCACTAACTTTATCTTGATCATGGTAGCAGTGATGGTGGTGATGGTGATTGTGATGGTGGTGATGATGGTGGTGGTGATGATGGTGGTGGTCTTGCTAATATATGACGGTGGTGTAAGACTTCTTTCTAATCATAGGAGGTCAGAGGTTAATGCCACGTATGTACAGTCTGACCTTGTACAGAATTAAAGTATATATGTGTATGTGTGTGTGTGTGTGTGTGTGTGTGTGTGTGTGTGTGATATGATGAAGAACATTTATTTTGTGTGTGTGATATGGAGAACATTATTATTTCTTTTTATGAACATTTTTTTTTTTTTTTTTTGGGGGGGGGGGGTTAAACTCAAATGAAAAGTCACGTCATATAATGTTAATTCCACAAACGCCTACGTAGTCTTTCATCATCATCATTATTATTATCATTTTTAACATCATTATCACCATAACCAACATTATCATCATTTTTAACATCATCACGACCACCACTACAAGCATCATCATCACCACCACCATCATCATCATCATCACCACTACAACCACCACCATCACCACCACCATCACCATCACCACAACCACCACTACAACCACAACCACCACCACCATCATCATCACCACCACCACCACTACAACCACCATCATCACCACCACCATTATCATCACCACCACAACCATCACCATCATCACCATCACCATCATCTATAGTGTATTAGTTTGACCAGATATCGACACATGCCAAAGCCTCCATTCCCTCCTCCCCCTCCTCTTCCCCCTCCTCACCAGCCTGGCTACGAGATGTAACCATGACAACCAACCCCAAACATAATAACAGCATCACGTTTACTTACTTAGGGGAGTAATTCACTTTTGTTACATTGGAGTGTCTTGATTCCTCCAAACTATGCCACGAAACAGATAGATCCCCTATTTATTGTACACACACACACACACACACACACACACACACACACACACACACACACACACAAGAGGTGATGTTATGATGATGATGATGATGATGATAAAGAAGAAAATGATGATAATGATGATGAGAGGACGTGATGGAAAGATGGAGAAATTTCATTAAGGGAGTAGCATTATTTTGGGGTGAGGTGGTTTAATTATTAGTAAGACAGTATTACATGGAGGGAATAGCACGCGACGAGGGGTGATGGGGAGGGGGGAAGGGGAGGGGGGGGCAGTGATGGGGCCAAGGGGAAGGGAGGGGAGGGGGGTCGGTGATGAGGGTGGAGGGGAGGGGGGTCGGTGATGAGGGGGAGGGGAGGGGGGTCGGTGATGAGGGTGGAGGGGAGGGGGGGGGGGTTGGTGATGAGGGTGGAGGGGAGGGGGGGTCGGTGATGAGGGTGGAGGGGAAGGGAGGGGAAGGGGGTCGGTGATGGGGCCAAGGGGAAGGGAGGGGAGGGGGTCGGTGATGAGGGTGGAGGGGAGAGGGGGGTCGGTGATGATGGTGGAGGGGAGAGGGAGGGGAGGGGGGGGGGTCGGTGATGAGGGCAAATGGGAAAGCTTAGGTGATTGATTGGTGGGTTGGTTGATTGCCTAAGTACCTTACCTATACTTACCTAACTGCCTGCCTACCTACCTAATTACCTTCCTACCTATAAAACCTACCTATCTTCATACTTACCTACTTACCTACCAACCAACCTACTTGCCTACCTACTTACCTTCCTACCTACTTACCTTCCTATAAAACCTACCCACCTACCTACTTACCTACCTACCTACCTGCCTGCCTAATTAGCTGTTCATAGTCCTTTGCCAATCTACCTGAATGTCTACTTACCTGCCTACCTACCTACCTGCCTACCTACCAGTGCCGTCAAGGTAATTAATATTGTCTTAGGTTATTGACGACATGTGACCTAGTTTACTATTACCACGTCAGGTCAGGGTAGAGGGAAATATTACGAGGAGAGAGAGAAAGAGGAGGGGAAAAAAGTCAAAGGAAAGAAGGAAATGTGCAATAAAATGTGTGTTGATAATGAGTAATAATAATAATAATAACAATGAGTAACATAATAATAATAATAATAATAATAATAATAATAATAATAATAATAATAATAATAACAATGAGTAACATAATAATAATAATAATAATAATAATAATAATAATAATAATAATAATAATAATAATAAGTTCCACACAAATGACGCCACTTATCGACCCAAAACAAACAAACATTATCACACTAACCAACGCAGTGTGATTATAGACTCGTGGTTTCCTTGACAGTTTGTTGTTGTATGTGTGTGTGTGTGGAGGGCCATGAGGGACACCAACAACAACAACAACAACAACAAAAACAACAACAACAAGAATAATGGTAGGAGGGGTTGGTACAGAGGTGGTGGTGGTGGTGACTACTCCCTTCCACCACCAACACCTCTACTCGTCTTCCCCACCACCACAACAACAACAACAACAACAAAAACAACTGCCTGCAACCCTACACCGGCGTCATCTACAAGGTCCAGTGTTGGGATGTTATTGAAGAGTTTTGATTAATGGTGTTTTAAATGCGAGAGAGAGAGAGAGAGAGAGAGAGAGAGAGAGAGAGAGAGAGAGAGAGAGAGAGAGAGAGAGAGAGAGAGAGAGAGAGAGAGAGAGAGAGAGAGAGAGAGAGAGAGAGAGAGAGAGAGAGTAGAGAAGAAAAGGAGAGGGAGAGAGAGAGAAACTGTGTGTGTGTGTGTGTGTGTGTGTGTGTGTGTGTGTGTGTGTGTGTGTGTGTGTTATTGCTTTAGCATTCTTATTATTGTAACATTGTAGGTCTATATCTCTATTTCATCCCCACCTTCTAAACAGAGGGACGAGTAAGTCCGTCGCTTCCATTGTAAACTGCAGCAGCTGGTTGAATCCTCCAGGGGGCCAGACAACCACATCCCTCTCCTCACCACCACCACCACCACTCCAGACAACCACATCCCTCTCCTCACCACCACCACCACCACTCCAGACAACCACATCCCTCTCCTCACCACCACCACCAACACTCCAGACAACCACATCCCTCTCCTCACCACCACCACCACTCCACACAACCATATCCCTCTCCACACCACCACCACCACCACTCCACACACCCTCACACCTCCAGGGCTTCAAAGGGTCTAAGATTCCAGTCAGGTGGGTTAAGGGGGAAATTTTGTGTTGGTAAATCTGGAGCAACTGAATCCTCCAAACTATTCCAAGCAACAGAACACACCATTATATTTACTCTTCTGGTTCTGTTTTCTGGCATACTTAGAAGGAACAAAAAAAGTGAATTACCCCCTTAATAGGATCAGCCCACGTTTTGTAATCCTTAAGGGGAGATTCGCCAGAAAACAGACGCCCTCAATGGTACTAATAGGGGATGTTTTTCATGGCATACTTTGGAGGAATCAGAGACCTTCCAATTTACCAACAAAAGAGTCTCCCCTTACTTTACGTAGTTGGTTATAATATATTCTCTGGAATAATCAAATCGTCTGAAATAAGTCTGAATATAATGTCGACGAAACACGAAAATGACACCCATGCAAATGCCTCATTGATTTATGGGTTTAACAGTGACCGTAATTATTGTGACTGTCTGCAGGTGTGTAAACAAAGCCTCGTGTGTTGGTGGTGGTGGTGGCCTGAGACCCGAAATTCCTGTTGGTATGAGTCGATCACAGAGTCTGATGAAGCTGTCTGACCCCAACAACCCTTCCTACCATCACCACCATCATCACCACCACCACCATCTTCCTCCACCACCACCACCACCACCAGCACCACACAGTCGCTCGCTTCTCTCCTCTCCCGAACCCTTCCCGCTGGTCCTGCATCACGCCAGGAACAAGCTACACTCCCCAGGCTGCCACAACAAGGTATAGGCCATGTTTACAGTCGCGTACCACAATCCCTAGCCCACCTTTATGAGTCGAAGCCCGAGATCTAGAGCAGGAAGGAGGTTTCTAGACGACAGCCCACCCAAAGCCTCCATTGGTTCGAAATGTGTGTGGCCTCATGATGGTTTGGATGGGCTGTCGTCCAGAAACCGCCTGCTTCAGATCTCGGGCTTCAACTCATAAAGGTGGGCTAGGGATTGTGGTGAGCGACTGTACACGATCAACACTCATAAGGAATTAATATATAACAGTGATTAATATTCCTCTAACTCCTCTGCTTATTTATATATTATCTTTATTTGGAAGGAATGGATCGAGAGTTGAGTTGCTATGAGTTATTATTCTGATATACACTCGATCACATAGCATTGCAACAACATACTCTAGAAGGAAAAACTCTGCACTTTAGCATATATATATATACACCATAGCACACAAAACCATTGCTTAATTAAGAACATTCGTTGATATCAGACACTACTATTATTAGTTTGGTAATCTTAGTTCTGGGGCCCAAAAGATTTCACGCATATTGTATACTGCATAACACTTTTGTGAACGAGTGCTGCATTGTAAATAGTAATAGTTTTATCATTATATTTATTTTCATGTACAGGTTCAACATCATCAGAGGAAAACACCTTCACGTGGAACCTGCTCATCCCCGTCCTTCCTCTCCTCCTCGTCTCCTCGTAACTTCGCCTCGTGCCCCCGTCTGGACTGTGATGAGGCCGACCCTTACCAAACCCCAGCCTACTTCACCTTCCACCTCACACTCCGTAGTCATCCGTACAATGACCTGTCACATCCCTCCACACCCAAAGGTCACATTAGGTAAAGTCACTGAAGCTGTATATATGGGTAATTAAATAGGGTCATCTCTTGTCGACGATATGATGGAGTGATATTGATTTCTCCAAACAATGATTAAAAAAAATAATAATAATAAATAACATAAATAAATAAATGAAACTAATAATAATAATAATAATAATAATAATAATAATAATAATAATAATACATATATACATACATACATACATATACGAGGCCTTCATCTGGACGCTGGATGTAGCCCCTTTGGTAGTGAAATGTTACAGATGAGGTGTTCCCTGTGCCTCTCACTCCTCGACCATTGAACCATAAACAGAGGGTGATGGGGTGACCACATCCCTACCATCACCTATAACAAAGGACGGGGTTACCCAGACCCCCTGCTCTGAGGCTAACTGCACCGCCAACGATGGCTGACAAAGTCCCCCCCCCCCCCTCACTGACGGTGGCCGCTGGGGTCAACGATCCCCACGCCTCATTAGTAGGAAACAAGAACAATAAGTAGGAGAAAAAGAAAGAACGAGCTATGGGAGGTAGAGGACGCTCAAATCCTCACTTAGATAGACCCACCCATCACCAAAATATTATATTAGTGGGAATTATATAATAATAATAATAATAATAATAATAACAACAATAATAATAATAATAATAATAATAATAATAATAATAATAATAATAATAATAATAATAATAATAATAATAATAATAATAATAATAATAATAATAATAGTAATAATAATAATAATAATAATAATAATAATTATTATTATTATTATTATTATTATTATTATTATTATTATTATTATTATAAAAATAATAATAAAAAAAATATTAAAAAAACAATAATAAAAATAATAAAAATCAATAAATGAAAATATGCCGCGTCTTCTACACCTATAAAGTCCCCCACTTGTTCTTCCATGTAGGTGTGACTCTTCTTCGAGGAATGTGAGAGGAACACCTGCTGCTTCTACTGAGGTTACCAAGTGAGTGAGTGTGATGTTTGTGTTGTCAATATGTAGTGTATCAAACTTAATTAAGGTGGAAAGTACAGTGTTGGTAAATCTGGAGCAACTGATTCCTCCAAACTATTCCAAGCAACAGAACACCATTATTTTTGCTCCTCTGGTTCTGTTTCCAGGCATACTTTGGAGGAATCAAGGCACTCCAATGTAAATGAGAGGTGTTTTGATAAGACATGCAACAGTATCTTCAGTGGTAATTATTATATCTTCATTAAGGGACCCGTGATGTAGTCAGAATATTGGAGGTAAATGAGTCCTTCAAATATTGCCACGAAACACCATCTACATAGAAGGAGCTTGTTTCGTGGCATAGTCAGGAGGAATCAAAAGCCATCAGTTCTCATACATGATCACAGGGGGTCCTTAAGGGGGAAGTTTTGTGTTGGTAAATCTGGAGCAACTGAATCCTCCAAACTATTTCAAGCAACAGAACACCATTAATTTTATTCATCTGGTCCTGTTTCCTGGCTTACTTTGGAGGAATCAAGGCACTCCAATGTACCAAAAAAGAATTACCACCTTAACGGGATAATACAGTGCATGGGTAAAAAAAATTGGAGCAAAATGATTCCCCTAAACTATCCCAAGTAACTGGCCATGCACCATTATTTTGGTTCATATAATGGTCCTGTTTGTTACTTGTCATAATTTTGATGTTAGAGGAATCGAGGCGCTCTTACGTATCTCAAAATGTCAACCAACCAACCACACAACCAACCAACCACACAACCAACCAACCAACCAACCACACAACCACACAACCAACCAACCACACAACCAACCAACCACACAACCAACCAACCAACCACACAACCACACAACCAACCAACCACACAACCAACCAACGAAACAACCACACAACCACCCACTCAACCATTCAACCAACCACCAAACCAATCAACCAACCAACCACACAACCAACCACACAACCAACCAACCAACCAACCACACAACCAACCACACAACCAACCAATCAACCAACCACACAACCAACCAATCAACCAATGAGTACAAACAATACCTGGTGTGTGTGTGTGTGTTTGTTTATGT
Organism: Petrolisthes cinctipes; assembly: GCA_033782935.1. Taxonomy (NCBI): domain Eukaryota; kingdom Metazoa; phylum Arthropoda; class Malacostraca; order Decapoda; family Porcellanidae; genus Petrolisthes; species Petrolisthes cinctipes. Next base: position 176,217 of record JAWQEG010003251.1, on the reverse strand, counting down.
TTCCTGGTGGTGCCTTTCGTTTAGGTGTGTGGAGGACATGATACTCGAGAGGTTGACGACTCCTTTGGTTCAAGTACAAGGTGAATCTCATCATGACATCCACCTTCCTCGCCTCGACGACATGTAAGGGCGGGCGGGCAGGGCAGGCCGGGCGGTATAATATTATATGCAAGAACATTCATGGTGTTTACGACGATGGTATGGGATTGGTACGATGGCTCTGTTGTTTGTTTGTTTGTCTGTTTGTTTGTTTGTGTCTAAGGAGTCATCGTATACTAGCCGGGACATACCATCACGCCATCGTATACACCATGCATGATGTTTTGGAATATGGCCCATGCATGCAAGGTGTCGTGCATGCCCATTTGGCTTTTTAATCTCTACTAATAATATTAATACGGTACTAATTTATCAAGCACCCTATACAAACACAATGACCACTTACCTATTTACATTAATATATGGCCTTTTTTTTTTTTTTTTTTTATCGTATGTTCATTTACTTGAAAGGTGGCACATATAGTTTTAAATTAATATACGAGGAGGTGAATGTATGGAAGATTATCAGCCTATGTTTGGTATAGCTGCTGTATGGTAAAGTTAATTAATTACTATATCCTTATCAATAATTCAGTAACCCAAGGAATAATAATATTGTCAGGAAGGGATGGATGGATGATTTAACTTTATTCATTATACGCTAATGTACTATAGTTTCTCCATTGTTTACCCGGTTACAGCCTTGTGAATGACGACGACGACGATGATAGTGAGGAAGGTTTTCAACGGGACGACGGTAGTGGTGATAAATGTCGTTTTGATGGTGAAAGATGTGTTGATGGTGGTGGTGGTGAGGGTGACAGGTGTGGTGATGGTGGTGGTGGTGAAAGATGTGTTGATGATGGTGGTGAGGATGACAGGTGTGGTGGTGGTGGTGGTGAGGGTGACAGGTGTGGTTGTGGTGATGACAGCTGTGACAGTGATGACAAGTGTGATGATGGTAATGAATGTGGTGGTGAAAGATGTGATGATGATGATGGTGACAACTGTGGTGAAGGTGACAGGTGTGGTGACAGTGATGACAGGTGTGGTGAGAGAGACAGGAGTGGAAATGACAGGTGTGGTGATGAAGGTGATGACAGGTGTGGTGAAGACAGGTGTGGTGATGCCAGCAATGAAACAGAGGAGCCACAGACCACAGAAAATGAGCCAGAAGGTGAGTAAACAACAACAACAACAACAACAACACTATCTTGCATGGGTAACAATAATACGTACAGTTGTGGACAGTTGAAATGAGGTCACCCTTAGTCATGCAGTTTATCAAATGCTGTATCTCTCAATCTATTTATCTATTTACATATCTACATATTTATTTATCTATTTACTTATAGGTGGCGGTATATGATAGTGAAGCCCCTCCTATATATATTATTATTATTATTTAACTTATTCTTTATATTCTCATTCACTAGCAATATACATATATACATTTAATTAAAACACAATTATTCCCCCTCCCCTCCCTCCTTCCCCAGGCAGAGGACGGAGGCTGGGAGATATACAGGAGAGTGAAGAAGGTGGAGTGAGTGAAGAGGTGGTGACACACGGTAGACAAGACTCACCCCTCACAGACAACAACAACACAGATCACCAAGAGTCTCTTTGTCATAATAACTTTGGTATCGTCGATTACCTCAACGCTGTTATGAAGGTGAGAAGGGGGCCTGTCTCCTGTGTTTTCATTCCATACACGCCAATGGTAATAATAGTCTCGGTAACATTAGCAATATGGTTCTTTCTCGCCTGTAAATAAAAACGTTGGTGACAGTTCCAGGAAGGTGATCAGGAGGATGGGGACAGCCACTGTGGAGACTATGGGAGATCACTAGGAGTCTCACCCCCAGGAAGATTCTCAGACACTGAATCCCTCATTGAACCCATGGCTGTGTCCTCTGATTTCCCCCTCAACAAACAGCAACAGCAGCAGCAGTTCACACCCACCTTCACTGACTACAGGAGGAGGAGGAAGATAGAGGAACTGAAGAGCGTGAGGTGGAGGAGTTGTCAAGAGCTTACCTTACCTCGTTGGCTGCCCGGTGTACTGAAGCGCCAGACCTCAGACGAAGCTATCAAAGTTCTACAGAGAAAGCAGTCAAGTTTCATGACACTAGTAAAGGTTTATGACGGTAATCTGGGGGTGTCTGTGCTCTCAGTGTCCGACCCTGTGAGGTGCTCTTCTCCTTCTTCTTCTTCATCGCCTAGAGTGACTGAGGACCGCAAATATCTCGACCACAATAAGAGTAAACCCTCGTGTATCTTAGAAAGTGAATCTGTTGCTCAGCCTTCACTCATTCACGGTTCTTCCCAGTCCCCGAGGAGAAGAACGAATGACTCGAGTGTAAACCAGAGTGAAAGAAAAGGCGATGATGGTCCCGACGTGTGTGATGGTCCAGTGGAAGCAGAAGCGACAACAAACCCAGAGAACAAGAGAACCAAGTTACTGCCCACCACGTCACCACCACCACAACAACAACAATACCAACTCTTCTCATCAGTCTCACCCTCACAGAAAAGTTACTCGGGCCATCTGGCAACATCTGACAACCAAAACACAAGACTACAAAGAAGAAGATGTTGTAAAGAAAGACCCCAGCAGGATTTCAAAGTATCGGAAGCCAATGATATAAAAGTAAAACATAAAGGAGGTTGGTATGCACAAGTACAGTAATACTACATAAGGTATATAATTTTAAATCCCATTAATTAAAGATTCAAACACCCTGGCAAATCATCTTGTTCCTATTACTAATTTAAGAGGCACGAGAATTACAGTCTTGGATTCATGAATAATATTATGTGTATTATTCTGAGCTTTAATTCTTCTGTCCGTCACCAACATGAACATTGTAGTAAAGGATAGCGCCCTTCTGTAACCTCATGCAGTAGTCTATACGGCTTAACTCGGAGGATACATCTTCATTTTCCTGTAAAAAAAGATGAAAAAGAAGGAAAGAAAATTAATCCCAGCGATGTGTTTGATCTCCTGCAGCCAAAAGGAGAGAGACTGGTGGTGGTGGTGGTGGTGTGGAGGAGGAGGTGGACCAGGCACTAGGAATTCAAAACGACGACGACAGTGGACCGGGACTCAGTGACGAGGAACCAACGGAACTTCAATCCCACAGTCAGTCTGTCTCTCTCTCTCTCTCTCTCTCTCTCTCTCTCTCTCTCTCTCTCTCTCTCTCTCTCTCTCTCTCTTCAGAAAGATTTCATAATAATATTCCCAAAATTGAGTCTTTGCATGACACTAGATTAAATTACTATTATTACTATTATTTATAATATTTATATACGTGAGGACCGATTTTATATAATATCAATGCTAACAAAAAGGCTGTTCAAAGTTGCAATATTATCATAAGGGGATAGTACAGTGTTGGTTAATCTAGAGCAACTGTTTCCCCCAAACTATTCCAAGCACCAACAGGCCATCATTATTTTTGTTAAGCTGGTCCTGTTATCTGGTATAGGCTATATTGGAGGTGAGTGAGGCCTTCAAACATTGCCAAAAAAAAAAAACTCTATCTCTATTGAAGGAGCTTGTTTCGTGGCATAGTCAGGAGGAATCAGCCTGAAGCTACCAAGTCTCATACATATGTGATCACAGGGTCCTTAAATTAACGTGTCCTTCATTCATTCCATCTTACCACCATCACTGTCTGCAGAGGGTCGTCAGTCACCACTATACATGACGACCAGCAGCAGCCCTCACCAACTGCTATGGAACCTCACCAAGGACTCCCACCACCGCATCAACGAGTCCTCAGTACATCGGCTCCATCCACGCCTCTCAGACACCGGCAAGACAGCCAGTAAAGCCGTACTCATCGCCCCACCTGACTATCGACTACGTAGCTCTGGCAGGGAACGCTCGGGAAAACAGGTACAGTACTGCATATTTACTGTAAATATAAATCGAACTTTTTATATCCCAACTCTCATATATATATATAAACAGGTACTGCATCTTTACTGTAAATATAAATAGACCTTTTTTATATCCCAACTCTCATATGTATATATATACACAGGTACTGCATCTTTACTGTAAACATAAATACAACATTTGATATTCCACATCCCTAGGCTACAAGAATGTCAAAACCATAGGTAAACATTGCTTTTCCATACCCTTTGTTTTCTTGTTGTATTCTCATCTTATCAAGTAATTAATCAAGGCAGGGATATGAAATCAAATCTATGAGATATAACTGTAGTATACATAAATTCACTTCAAGTTTACATATACACAACAAGCCTAGCAATATTATATGAAGAAAAATTACCCCCTTTCTTCTTAATTAAGGGGATAGTATACTTTTATTACACTGGAGTGCCTTCATTCCTCTAAAGTATGCCAGGAAACAAGACCAGATGAACAAAAATAATGGTGTCCTGTTGCCTGCATGGAATAGTTTGCAGGAATCAGTTGCTCCAGATTTACCAACAGCATACTACCCCCTTAAATAAACCTCTTACTCTATTATTTCTTACATGAAAAAGGCGTGGAGTGGCGGACAGGGGCGTGTGTACTCAGGCACGTCTACTGGAGGAGGAACGAGTTGCAGTGACGGTGAAGGTGAGGAGAGTGACACGGGTATGGAACTGTCTGACTTGGAGCGATGTGTCCTCAACTTATCACATCGCCGGAGTCAACTCAGGAGACAGGACACCAACGCCTTCCTCATTGCACCACCGGAGTTCAAGATTACAGAGAATTCCTCCTCCACCTTTCATTCTTCTCCAAAAGGTTTTCTGCGTTAAGGGGATCGAGGGAGGATTTCTTGTTGGTGAATATAGGGAGGTCTCTGATTGCTCCAAACTATGCCGGAAAACAGACACTCTCAGTGGAACTAATATGGGATATGTTTCGTGGCATAGTTTGGAGGAATATGAAACCTTCCAATTCACAAACATGAAAACCTCCTCTTAAGGGACTCCATGATGTAGTCAAGAAATTGGAGGTTAATGAGTCCTTCAAATATTGCCACCACACATTATTTATACACGTCACTATCAGGAGAGGGCAGCTACACAGTCACTTACAGCATCTTGGAATATAGTCGAGCATCTTCAATGTTATGGAGAGCAAGAACCATAAGATCACCTCGGAAAAACCCCAGACGTTTCTCGTGGACTCGAAGTTGGGTCCATGACATTCACAGTCCGTCGCTGTATCCACTCTGCCATCACCACCCCCAGAGTATATATCATACCCCCTTATAAACAAATTGATGATGATGATGATAATGATGATGAAGATTTATAATTATATACGTACTGAGTCAAAAGGGAAATTCTTTTGGTTGGTATATGTTCAGTTGGATTAGTTGTTGTTGTTGTTGTTGTTGATGTTCTCCAGGGGCAGAATGGCCTCCTGCCCCACAGACCCCCGGTATGCTCCGGTCGCAGTGAAAAAAAAAAATATAAAAAAATAAAGGAGGGGCTGGCCCTATATGCCTGGGCTACCGAAGCACATCCCAGGTAGATGGGACCAGAGCTTACTGAACCAGGGAGTCTGGGGGCCTCTGACCGCCAGGGAGATTGGGGGGAAGGTCTTTGATCCCACAGCCAGTGCTGTGGGCACAAGTCCACGTTACCACAAGACCTACAAGTGGGGCCGCACCTTCCATGAGACCAGCCCTGAAGAGACCATAAAGAGGGAGGGATAGACTGCTGCATGCAAAGGAATAATGCATCCCCGTGTGCTGGGGGTCCACACAGTAGTGGGGAAAAATAAAAGAGCCTCCGGTTGCAGTACACCTCAGATGGATTTTAAATCCATGTGGACAGATCTCGTCAAATCCGCAAGAAAGTAACCAGATCCTACAACAAGCTTTATTCTAGCCCTGTGGGGGATGGCTAGTATTCACAGAGAATAAAGTCAGCCCCCCTGGACAAAGTTGGATTAGTATATAGCCTACATGTATGTATGTGTGTGTGTCTATATATTAGTATATTATATGTATGTATGTATGTGTGGCTGGCTGGACTCTGGGGAGTCCCTTGGCTCTCACCCTCAGTGTTGCCAGCCGAAACTAACATGTTAGGGAGTGCACAAATTTAAAAACTGCGCTGTCGACTTATGTCATCACCCACGGTCCTCCACACTTGTTGGTGGTGTCAGCTTATGTCGTCACCCGCGGTTAAGAGTTAAGGTTGTATCTCAGATGATGTTCACAATATCTTCAGATAAAATGAGACATTTGACATTGACCACTGAAATACACTGACCTGGTAAGTTGGTATACAAACTTGTCAGAATTTTAGGTAATAATGTAAAAAAAATCTTGATAATTGGTAGAGATATTATTGTATTTTATATCCATGTTAACATCAAATACTGTACTTTATATTGTAATTATTATTGGATGTGATTTTTCTGTTGCACAGTGGTAGAGTGCATGGCTGCAGTTTCTGTGGTCCAGCATTTGAGTCCAGCTCGGGACACTGTGAAAATCTCTCTCTGTTACCAAAGGTTACCACCCCTGTGAGCAGGAGGTGAGGGGTTTGGGCCAGCTGTCTGAGGCCTTCCTGCTTAGGCAGCCATAGCCGAAGCTGACTCGGATCCTGTTTCGATGCAATAAATGCGAAGTGAAGGGCACAGAGAACTCCTCCTCTGTAAACTAATCTTTGGATTGCATATATCCATGAAGTTAAAACTCCAATTTCCTCAGAGTTTGGAACCTAGTGTCATCTTGATCCTGTTCCTGTAATCCTCTTCTGAGGAAGGCCTTACAAATGTCCACGGCGTAAGCATGTTGGTTAAAGCGGAATATAAATACAATATTTATTGGCTTGTCCAATGAAGAAAGTCCAGGATACAGTGAAAATGATGCTCTTGGAAGGAGCTGAAAGGTTTTGGCTTCATTTTCTTATACCATAGGCTGAAACCTTTCCAGCCCAATTGTTATTAAAATACAAATGAGGTCTTAATGATAATCACACCCTGTGGTGTGGTCCATATATTATGTATCATAGGGTAAAGAAAACCAAACAAATATATTCTGTACTGTATTTTTTTCTGAGGCAGTACAGCATACCTAACATTACATGGGTTTGTTCAAATGACTTGACATCACTATTAGCTGCACCTAAGAGGCACAGCTGGGGATGTTATAGAAAAAAACTCAAAGCAAACAGCAACAGCAAAAGCATCCAAAACTATCATATCATTACCCATCAAAGAATAATTTTATGAACGCTTTCAAATGTAGGGGGAGACACAAAATTTGATGCATTATTTGTGGATGAAATGTGGGTGTAAAATGAAGATACTGTACTTTCTATCTCCTTTATATAAAATTAGCCTTAATGTATGAGTTATTTATTTATTATTTTGGGGGAGGGTTTAATACCGGTAATTCTTGTTAGTAAAATTTTTTTATAATCTACCCTGAAATGGAAATGAATAATATGGGTACAACTTCTTTGAGTGTTGGTAGCATTTATTGCTGACTTACATATCTGCCAAAATATAATATCCAGCCAAAGTAAAACTGAACAATACTAATATGGTCAACCAATTCAGACATAATTATCCCTTAGGCAGCTGACATTATATTAAAAATTAAGCTATACTTATGATTAATGCTAGACATGTTTTTCCATCTGAGGTGAAATCACTGCCATTTATAAGGTTTACCAGATTTAGCAATAATGCACCATATAGACAACCAATAAATATTGACAAAAACTTCATTAATATTCCAGGATAGATATAGAAATTTGCAAAATAGTACTTTCAAGAAAAATAAGTTAGTATATTTTCTCTGTCACCACTAAGTATACTGTGAAATATTGATTGTACAGTACAGTAATAATTTTAGATGATATACGGTTTACTGTGAAAAATATTGTGATGCATATTTTCCTCAACATAAAAGTTAAAAGATTGAAACAAAGGGAGTTTTACTGTATACATCCATGGTGGTATTCAGAAAAATTGAAGATATATTACAATATCCATCCTCTTTGCTTTTCCCCCATACCAGAATATACAATCAGCTATATCATCATCAATCTATAAAATGTAGACAGATTCCTTAGCTGAAATACAGTACTAACATTAACTGTAATATAATTAACTTCATCAGGATGAGAAGATACCGTACCACCTACTTCTTGTAAATTTTTAGTTGAGGCAGAAAGCTGTTAATTGGCTGAGTCCATGACTAAGAAAAAAGGACAATTAACTACACACTACAACTGCATATCACACATTATTAGCTTATAAATGCACTTTCATGGTAGCATGACAATTTACCCATACTGTACCATATACATTTAACAAAACATCTCATACATACCACACCATCAGCTATCACTAGTGTATTTTTGGATCAGTTCCAATGGAGCTGAAATCCATATATTTTTTTTAGGAATCTAAGTTGGAAGTGAGTTAGGAAAGTGCACATTGCAGGACTGTACTGAACAAAGGACACCTAGGAACACCCTGGTAAGCACCAGTATCCTGTATATATTGAATCTAGAAACTACACAATTTATGATTCTTACAATTCAGTTCCTTGTACTCCCAAAAACTATGGTATATTAATGAATAAATTTTTATGACTTATAAAAGGTTCATATGCTATACCATCCAATAGTCTCACAATTAAAACCGAACACCCAAGAATTGAGTTGCACTATCACACACACAGTTTGGGGAGCTTGACTTAGCACTGAAAAATATACTAGCAGATTACATAGGTGCTTGGTCAGTTGTCTTTGGGATTTCTTTATATTGGGCACTGGCAAGCTGCAAGATGCACAAGGAAAATGGGGGTGGGTTGGAACTAATAATAAATCATGAATAACAAATTTCGCCTAGAATATTTTACTGCACTCTGTACACTATGATAATTATAGTATTTTTAAGAATGATGTATGGAAGTCCTTCTCCATTTCAATTTGTAACTAAAATGAATAAGGTGCATTGAAGTAAGGCAGGTTTAGCAGGCAGTAAGCAAACATTACAGTGACTCTTGCCAAACCAAATTTTGAATAAGTATTTAAGTTTCGATACATGCAATTCATGGAGTATTGTAACACAATACAAAAATTATACACAGGCATGAGGTTCTGATAATATCTGAATTGTGGTTCGTATAATCCATTAGAAAAATACCCCATGATGTTTAGTTGGTTGAGTGTGTTAGATATTTGATATCTACTGTAAATTGTGGCTCTTATCCTATAAATTCAAGTTAGTTGAAAGTGTCTGACAAACACCAACCCCTCAAGCAAATCAGAAACTAATGAAATAATGGCAGTGTTGATAGCAGAGTTAATTAACATATCTAAAACTTAAGTGACACAAGTATGATACAACATAAGTGAACACTTATCCTCGTAGCACCATTGTCAGCTAAGAAAAGGAAAAAAAATAATTACCATGCTAAACATTGTAGATTGAACTAGAGATAACCTTGTGTACTAGTTCATAAGCAATAAGAGAAAAAAATACTTATAGCAGAATACCAGGGGAACAACATATTAATATAAGGATATACATCAGAAAATATTAAAGAATAGACTTCTAGTGAAGAAAAAAGTCAAATCAATACAGAAATTTGTTGGGAAAAACTTCCTACATTGGATCCACCTTTTGTACAAAAGTTACATGAATGTGGATTTTATACTAAAGAAGAGGAGGAGATAATTGGGCAGTGACTATGAACCAGTCAGTTTTATTTTCTTAGCTGTATTATGTATATGAATCACCACAACCTAATATGGTCTTCATTAAGGATGGGTTGAGAGTTCCTTGCTCTGTTTCCCTTGAAAATATATAATTTTCAACAGCAATGTACACTAAAAACTGCTGTCATTACTCAAGAATCAATTAACAAGCATTCCCAATATACAGTTACCCATGGATATATTTGCAATACAGTAATATCAAGATTGATCTTACAATGCATGAGCTAAGAACTTAGTACAGTACTTAAGTTACACCCAAATGTATGAGATATAACTACAGTATATTAATTACAATTAACACCATCCATGTATGTTCATAGCCAATGAGATACAAAAGTTACAGTAGTCTAGTGCTACTGGACTATCAGCTATGAAAAGAAACAGACCATAGTTTAACTTGCACACCCACAGGATATAATGTGTTAAATGCAAGGAACAACACACATGAATACGAACACACACAAAAATACCATCACTAAGCATCACACATGGTACAGTCAGGAACTAATGTTAACTTTGAATATTTTTTCAATGAAATCGTATCTTTTCTGCTAGTTGAATATTTCTATATTGGATTCACAAGCTGGTAAAAAATTAGCATTTGAGATCGTCATTCAGAAGCCTGAGTCACAAAGGGGAACATTCATATTTGCTCATTCTTGCCTTAAGGGTTTTAATTAAGAAATCAAAGTATGGTACCTTCCTAATGATGGTAATAACACACAGTGAAAGAAAGAATATTTTATATGCATGAATTTTTATGATTAAGACATCTACAGGATCTACTGTAGAGAATTTCCTGCAATGTTTGCAGTGAAAACAACTACAGGTATTTCTAGTCACTATAGCAGTAGTAATATTTCACCACAAAAATTTTAGCAAACTTTAGTCCCTTACTGTACTTCATACAAACAGCAATTAACATTAACAGTTAATATTACAAATAGTTTTATTTTCATTATTATTATTCATGTGTCACTGTTGCTTTAGTTACAAGAATTACCCCAGAAGTTGACTTTTTACATACAGAGTTTCATCACCACACCAATACAAAACTCTAATTAGAAAAATGAACCTGTTATAGACAGAACATGTACAATTGGGTGACATTAAATAATAACTTCTTAAATGTTGATCAGCAAATTAAATAAATTGTTATAACTTTGTTCACTCATATGATAATTCATTATGTTTAACATTATTGCTATTACTGCTAAAATACATTTCTGATAAAGGGTTTTGTTATACAGATAATTCCTTAATTTATAAGATATTTGTTTCAATTTTATCCATCCAGAACATTTCCCACTGGAGCACACCATCATGGTATACTGCAAACCACGAGTGAAGAATAAGTGAAAGGGAACACTATCCCACTGCAAAGGAGCCAATCCCCTCCTTGCCCTTGGGAATCTGGATGATTGGGGATAGGCATTTAATTTTCCACCCTAAAACCCAAATGAAAATTTCATTTCTAGCTTCACCTCAAAAAAAGAGAGCATATAAGGTAATTCACGATTGCCTACAAGCTACTGGGTAAGAAACGGTCAATATTATATTTTCACCATTAATACAGCTAACAGACAACCTTCATGGGGATAATAGTATAACTTGGACTAGGAATACCAGAAGACACACTATAAACTGCAGTAGCCATTATTTTCGTCCCGTACCTTCAATTTGAATTGTTTCTTCTCAATGTTGGTTAAATAAATTTTAAAAAGAGCTCATCAAGATACTGTACTGTACAATATTTATTTAGGTAATGAGTAATTTATTAATCTTTTCCTCTCTTCCTCTTTTCCCTTCTGTCCTTCTCTTAGTATACTGTACTGCATTAAATTTAAGACATATAATCAGCAAGAGTGGTCTCTCTGGACAAGAACTGCAGAAAATATGCCTGTAATCCTTAATTCAAGGTACAAGATGAAAATATGGCATTTTGCTTACTTTTTATAAGAGTGTTTGTGTATGTGTGTTGGTGGCAAAGCACCTTTTCAATCGAGTTGTAGAATGATCTTCAACAAATAAAGGCACAGTTTATCCCTATTTACTTTCTGTTCTCTCTGAGTTGAATTACACTCCATCTTGGGATGCCTGCATCTCTATCATTCATGTGTAAGATCTATGATGATAAATGTATGTGAACACATGGGGAGAAACACAGGAAAAGTCTATAAACTGTTGATACTGGACACCAGTTAAGGTGGAACCTTTATTAATGGTACAGTATTCTTGTAGTGCTTCTTTAGATCAAAGTCACCAGTGATTTGTTTACCTTATTATCCATCATTCTATCTGTTCATTTAATTAATCTACATTTGACCTTAACGCAACTGTGATACTTTAGTATACACAGAATTCAACTTAAAAAGAGAATGAGTTCGAAGCCACCTAAATGTTAGGAAACTGGAGAACTGAGGTACTAATTTAGAACTTGAAAGACAAGACAGATCAAAATTGATAGATAAGCACATGATATAGATAAGTCATAAATGAAGTGCTTTTGACTTGAAGCTGTAGTGAAGCATTTAATTTTTTTTTTTTTTTAACACCATAGACTCTGTTCTATAGATTTCTCCTTAGGTTATGAAGTACTCCCAAGCACAACTCTCCAAGATCCAAACATCTAAACCTGATATGAAACATTTGCAGCCCACATAGTTATAACTTTCGTTTTACAGCCAGTATCTAGTTGTCAAATATGATATGGTAGGAGACTGGAGGAATGAGCCTGATGAATGTTTTTATTACCCTTTTCTACCTCTTATCATGTAATACAAAGTGGAATATAGGGAAATTGTGATTGTGGAAGGTGACAAATTTTAATGTTATCCCCTTGGGTCTTTTCAAGTTTAAACAAAGAATAGATAATACATTTTGAAGGAGAATAATGTGGATAGTTTTTTTGTGCCTTGGAGTATCTCACATCATCCATTTAACATCAGTAGGGAATCAAGAGAGATGTGGGCTGGCACACATGGATAAGGTTGGTTGGTAGTCATGGAAAACCAAGAACACACAGGTTAGTGGTGTTTTGTGTTCCTGGGTTGGGCAGGCTGGAAGACTAGTCACACATTGGCAGTATTTGAAGGGTTCATATGAACTCCATTCTAACCCCTCCGAGGTCCTTGTTTTCTTCCCCGGAAGCTGTCGGAAATAATATTATAATTAACACAACGATTATTACAGACTGTTACAAATATATTTGGCATCAGATTGATACTTGTAAACCATGAAGAGGCATTATATCTTCCTTTTATAGTTAAGCTGAGTATCCAAATTAGTCAAGTGATTTTACTTAGGTGAGGAAGACTAATTAAAGTATTGTACTGTATTCCAGAACTTAATAATACAGTACTGATAATAGGATTAAATTTACCATACACGTCAAAGGTAGGAAACTATTACATTTTTCCCATGTTGTGCAAATAAAGCTGGACAATGCACTGATATTAATTAATGTGAAGTACAGTACAGTAACTCCCCTTGCTTCTATTATATACAACCACCATTACTAATTCTATAGTAATACATTAATTCTGTTGAATAATGCTAGGAATACTGTTCAGAATCAGGTGTTAGTCAGTTACTGTAGCCATTAAACTACTATTACCTTAATAAATATTGTTAGTAGTTAGGAAGAGGTGCAGCAGAGAGATGGAAAGAATCACCAATCTTTTCTTCTCAAAAATAGAAGAAGAGGATGAGGTCAGGGAGTGGAAGTCTGTTGAAGGGCTAACTGAGGAAAAATTTGTGAGGGAAACTGAAGTGAAGTATGGGCTAACTGAAGACAAATTTGGGGCAAGGGAGAGATTATAGTGGTTGGACACACTTGGTGAAACAGAAAGGGAGACATCCAAGTTAGAGGACTGGGGGAAAACCAAGGTTAGGTTGGGGGCCTCTCTTCGTCTGGCCTTCCTGTACCTGTGAGTAAAGGGATTAACTATGAAAGGGAGCAAATAGACCTCTAGTACAGTAATGTGATGTAGACAATATAGGGATTAGTAATGGTAACAGCAATATCCATGTCCCATAGTACCCCACTAAGGGTGTAGGGGCCTGAGGTTAGGCTATTGTGGCTAGGTCATTTAAGGGATGGGAGGCAAACCCTTTCCCAGTGGTGGCATTACATTGGGAAAACCTCCCGAGTCCCTCTCAGAGCCTCGAGCCCAGGCAGCAGAGCCAGGAGTGAGACTCCACTCAATTGGAGAGAGGGATCAGTATTAGCATAGGACAGGGCAGTTTGGAGGTGATATGTTCAGTCTCACTCCATTATGAATTATAAAGTTGGGCAATACAGTAGGTAGATAAACACTTGCTTGCAGTTTATGGCTGAAAAGTACTTATCATTACTACTTACTAGTAGTAACTTATTGAAAACATGCTAGTCATTCAAACTTAGTTGTCTTTATTTCCATGAGAACCCCCATGGCTTTGGCTTGTGCCCTGTATTGTGGACAATACCTCTTAACAAAAATATTTAAAACCAGACTTGATGCGCTTTCTTAGAAAAAGCTATAAAATGGAGTGATGTGTTACTGTATAAGAAAAGTTGAATTTTTGTATCCCCTACCTAACTTCGGAATAATTCAGATAAAGTGATTTAATACATACTATAACAAATAATGGTACGTTAATTCATACGATTAAGTCAATAAATTTTATATTTCTAATAACTTTTAAAACAAGTTATGATTATTATGAAAATATTTTTAAACACTTGAAAACTCAATTCAGTGTGTGATATTGAAATTCAAAATAATATACGTAAAATGTGTTTAATGAACAAGATAAAATTCAGTTCCTTACCGTACCGAGTCATATCTACATTTTGGTATACAGTATTTCATTACCAACATCAAAAATATTGAATATACTGTAATTACAGCACTTCGGTTTAAAATATCAGGTCAATATACAGTACAGTACAGTAAATCCTCCAGTTTTGCAAGAGTATGGTTGAGAAAAATTTGCAAGTATAAATTTTCAAAATTCAAGCCATTGATTAAAGGTATTAAAGGCAAAATGTTTGACAACTCCTCTCCAGTAAGCACATTATAAGGTACAGAATCTCCCTCTCATTCTTGCTCAAGCAAGATCCTTTTCAAATCTTCGACTGTTCCTCTTTTCCTTCGATCTCCTTCATCTCTTACTTTTGATGCTTGTGGCCATATTACTTTAAGATCTTCCTCAGCAGCCAACAACAGAAGTTCTGCCATCTTGTTTGTTTACACCACTCAGCCATTTTGACCATTCATTTGGGTGAACATTTTACTATTCTTTCTTTCTCATTGAGTGCCCAGCCAAATGAACGCGGGATTAATTCTCATATCATCTGATTCTTTGCCTCGTTCAAATAAAAAGGTTATAATTCCTTCAGCTCACATCATTGGTTTCTCGTGTAATGATTGGTGGTACAATGGGATTCACCTGTAGATCTATCTATCTATCTATCTATAGCTCTGACACCTCGTACTCCCTCCAAGGGGGTGGCCACGGCAGAAGTGCCTCCAGATCTCCCTGTTCCAACACTCCCTCCTTACTTGGTCAAGCCCTCCTCTACCCCTCATGTTTCTCTCCTTTACATACTCTTCCACTCTGTTCTGCCATCTAACCGGAGGTCTGCTTCTTACACCAGGTCCCACAACTTCACTTCCATACACCTTCTTTACAAACTTCTCACCTTGCATTCTCTCTACATGTCCAAACCATCTCAATGTATCACACTTCACTCTCTCAACCACTCCACATACAATACCAATTGCCTTCTCACTCATACCACATCTCTCATACACACACTCATTACTTTCTCCATCCCACCTAGTAAGTCCACATGCTCCTCTCAAGTAACTCATTTCCACAGCACCTATTCTAGACTGGTGAGCCCTACTCCATGTCCATGTCTCCGACGCATATGTCAGTGTTGGCAGGATTATACTATTTCGTAGTCCCCTTTTCACTTCCATACTCACACTTCTACCCTTCATAATCCTCCCCAGTGATCCTATGACCTGTCTGTCCCTCATTGCTCTCTCCCTAATTTCTCCTTCCATACTCCCATGTTTACACATAACTGTACCCAGGTACTTAAACTCCTTCACTTCCTCCATCCTCTCACCCCTCAGAGTTATCTCACACTTCGTCCCAGTTGGTACTCCCACTCTGTAAGGTGTAGCAAAGCCAATCACTTCAGTTTCTGCTCTCTCAAATACCGTCACTTTACTTTTACCAACATTCACCTTCAGTTTCCTTCGTTTATACACAGACTGAAATTCGTCCACCGCTCTCTGTAACTCCCTTTCACTCTCAGCCATCAACACAGTGTCATCCATAAATAAACTTGCCGCCAAGGACCAATTTGCTTCATTCAGCCTCAACTTCACCCCCAGACCATTCACTTTGGCTTTCATCTCTCTCATACAACCATCCATATATATATTGAACAGCCATGGTGACATAATACACCCCTGTCTCAGCCCTACACTAATATTAAAACTCTCACTTAGATCACCCTCTACCCGTACACATGCTTTTGCACCTGCATAGAAGGCCTCAATGCCCTTCAGCAAAGATCCCTCAACACCATAAATTCTCAACACCTCTGACATAGCTTTCCTATCAACCTTATCGTATGCCTTCTCCAAGTCCATGAAGGCAGCATACAACTTCCTACTCTTCCCAATATATTTCTCCACTATTGATTTTAATGCAAATATCTGGTCCACACATCCTCTACCCTTTCTGAACCCTCCCTGCTCCTCACTAACTTTATTCCCTGTTACATCAACCAGTCTCTCAGTAAGAACCTTCCCATACACCTTCTCCGGTACACTAAGAAGGCTTATTCCCCTATAGCTACCACACTCCTCCTTACTTCCCTTCCCCTTATACAAAGGTACAATTATGGCTCTTCTCCAATCCTCTGGCACCTCTCCCTGCCTCCAAGCCAATGTACATATAAGCAACATCCACTCCACCCCTACCTCCCCCCCACACTTTAACATTTCAGCAGTTATCCCATCCACCCCCGGTGCCTTTCCCATCTTCAACTTTCCTATTGCTTTCTTAACCTCTTCCCTTCCTAAATCTCCCTGTACATCCTGTCGTCTACCACCTGTTTCCATCCCCATGCATGTCAGCACCGCCTCCCCTCCCGTCCCCCCATTCATCAGACCATCAAAATGCCTCTTCCACACTTCTACTCACAGTAACTCTATCTTCTCTCTTCATTCTCACGCTACCAGACTTTCCTTCTCCTCTTTCTCTTTAACCTCCTTCCAGAATAATTTCTTGTTTTCTTTAAACTTTTCACTCAGTTTCATGCCAAACTCCTCATCCACTCTCCATTTACTCTCACTCACCATCCTCTTCACTTGTCTCTTACATACATTGTATTCACCTGTAGATATATTCTTATAACAAGAAAATTAAGTATCTAAATATAGTGACAAAATTGGTCACGTGTTGACATATAACAGCTCATGTCATCGTCACTACTCAGCCAAGGAAAGTACAGCAGTGAGGGAACACACTTTATCACTGGGCTATGTCACATAAATTAAGGATAGCTCTCACTATAGAGGGCTTTTTTTTTTTTGGGGGGGGGGGTCTGGGGGGGGGGGGCTTTGCAAAATGTGAGGATCTACTGTACATAACTCTGTCAAAACAAATACTGTAGTCAGTTCTTCTGTCTCAGATTCAAATTAAACTTTAGTGTATGTTCTTACCACATGATTCACTATAGACCTGAGGTTTATCCATGAAACTTTGTGGTATGGACAGTCCTCTTTTTATAGACGACTGTTTTGTGCTGAGAACTGCCTCCCTGGGTGAAATGGTGTTCTTCTATTGTGTTGGATACATGCATCTTTTCTTGCAGCCTGGGGGTAAAGTTAAGATGGAGGCATGCATGACAGATTATCAAGCTCAACAGTCACAAGAAAAGTTTTTGTTTTTATCCCCATTACCCATAACTGGAACCATAACTCCTGATAGGTTGAGAACTATATATATATTGAATGACCTTTAGCTCAGTCTACTGCCTTATTCTCCAACAGTGAGTTATGGCTGAAGCACACAAATTATGCTCAGCCTGGCCTGGGTTTCAATCACGGCAAAGTCAGTGGCCTATGTGAAAGTCAAGGGTAAAGTTAAGAGTGAGTACTGAAGTCCCATACTGGTGAGGTTCAAATACATCCTTCACCAATATACTGAAACAGAATATGTCCAGCCACTCAACTTCACTTTAACCTTGGCTTCCACTTCCACACTACCAGGTTGGGATTCAAAACTTTTCGTTTGTGACTGAACACACATAGTATGTAAGTAGTGTTATGACACACTGTTTTAAGAAGAAACGTAAGTAACAGAATTAAGACATGAATGCAAGCCTGATCAAGCACTTTTAACATGTTTCAGAGCTGTGAAGATAAAGTTGGTTAGGGCTTTAAAGAATGTGAAGTAATCAGCATAGTGCAAGGTAAGTAACACATCTGTCTGTATTTTGTAAAGTTATCAACTGACAAACACAGAGATCAAAGCTTTAGTAAACATAGTCCACCAAAAATGTGGCACAGCATGTCGTAATGAATGTATTTAACATAATGCACTGCTTGGAGCAAACACCAATGACAATGTAATATCATGTTGTATGCTGAAAAACTCCATATGATATGTAGGTAGTACAGTATAATGGAAGAATGTTAAATAAATTATTATTTTAGCTTGGTGAAACTAAAATGTCAAAAGCTTTCATGTACTGTAAATATAGCTACAGAATTAATTGCCAGTTAGAGAAACATACTGTATTGTAGTACTTCAGCATGGCTCCAGAATATGATAGGGAATGAAAGCAATTACAATTGTGAATGGTGGTAGGCAAGACAACATCAATTGAAACATTGTGAAATATATGAAAACATGTTAAATACAGTATATTCAAAAGTAATGAACAGTGAAAATTCATGAGAACAGAGGAGATAGAAAAACAGAACACAAGGAGATATACGGTAAATTATTAACACACAATGCAAAGAACAAAGGGAGACAGGAAGACTGATGTACAGACAGATCAAACTCAATACTGTACTTGTAAGGAATAACATTAACACCAGTCATTTAGTCACAACCAAGTCTATGTAAGGTAGCAAGAGAGGCAAGAACAGATGAAGACGAAGGGACATAAGGTAACAAGAAAGCAAAGAGATATTCAAGTCATGCCTAACTGAACTCACCTGTGACAAGGAGTAATGCTAACACCAGCCAATGCCTGGTCTATGTAACTGTCTACATCACGGCTTCCCAGGGTGAGGTGGTGGAGGCAGCCAAAGAAACCCTGAGTGTGGCTACCTCCTGTCATCACCTCATAGTCTGGTACTCCACCTTAAAATAATTAAAATAAATTATTTGTATAGTCAGTACACTGATCATATGAGAAACTTAACAGTTAAAAAGAAAGTCATACATGAATTCCACAACTCTCGAACTAGCTTTGTAAGTAAATATGTAATAAACTTATGAAAAAACAGTATTTGGCATCCTATTTTATATGATTTTCAAATATGGAAGGGATAATCACCTATATATACATTGCCCCGACTATTGAGCATGTGCAGTTGACCGGGACTGGCATCTCGCTCTGGCAGGTTACCATCCAGAGTCAGTGAGCCCTCCTGGCCATTCCGTACCACTGTTAACCTGTGTCGTCGCCCATCGTCCACCCTTGATGTTGATCGTATTAATACCAACCCACCACCGAGCTCAAAGCTGAATTCAACATAACCGCCACGTACTGTAAGAGGGAAGATTTCAATAAGAACATAAATCCCAGAATAATGCATTAATATAGAAAACCTGGATCTGAGCTCTATCTAAGGTACTTGTCAATTAGGCCTTAAACCAGGTCAGTTGGGTAATTAGGGAATAAGTGTAAATTAAAATTAAGTTCTAGAGTCAAAATGGCAGTGAACTAACCAGCAACACTCATGTAATCTTGGCCACGTCCAGATTCATTAGCTTCTTGTCCCAGCCATAGGAGTAACCCCTCAGGCCTTCCTGTTGTGAACTCGAAGGTGGCAGCCTGGCTAGAGTCGGAGTCTTGCTGAAGCAGTGTCTTATTGAATTCAACCCAGCCATCAGATTTGAATCGTGCCATTTTTCTCACCACCACACCTGAAATTTGACAAACGATTGTTGATCAAATTTGGGATACTGTACAGGGAATAAATATATAAACAAAAAAGTAAGGATCCAAAAAATAAGTACAGTAAATCTGAAAAAAATAATCCAAATATAATATATTGTATAATAACCAATGAGTTATATAATTAATTATACAGCTATAAAATTAATAATAGTCTTACAGTTCTCTGTATAAATCACCTGTGCTTAGTGACATGAGGATAATAATAGAAGGCAATCAAAGAGAATATGATTATCATACGTTTTTCACAGTGCTGTCCATCAAAGCCAAGTGGGCATCGGCAGATGTACTGATCACCACTGCCAATACAAGCACCACCATTTGTACAGGGCTGGATAAGTGTGCACACTCCTGGAGCATTTTCACAGTCATGACCACTGAAAACATAACGAGCTATTAAAAACCATTTACATCTTAGGAGTAATATTGTCTAGTACTGTATTAATAACCTTACTTCTACTGTATATACGAGTAGGAAGTAATGAAAGCAATGAAGACAATACTATACACCGTTTACTTTTACTTGTCCAGCCGCTCGACGAAGTCCATGGTGAACCTAACCTGAGATATGAATGGAGCTCTCTGATTGGCTGCCGTGAATCTCACTTTACCTGCCCTTCTCTGTAGGCATTGACTCTACACTTGCAACACGACACATCTCTATTAATTTATGTGTAACTCGACTATTACATTGTTTATGTATATTTTCTTTATAGCATTACCCTCTGCATTAAATTTTGAACTTAAACACATTTTCCAGAATATAATACAGCCCAAAGAAAAAATAGTATTGCGAGTTTAATAAGATTTATATATACTTATAACATTCATTCTTATCCACAATTTTCTTGTGATTATGACAGTGACATCAGATTTAAGATAAATATAAATATAAGAGAAATACAAGACATTTAATGGGAAGGTGTCATTCCCGATTTCAATAAGGTTTATATAAAAATATTTAATTTCTTTTATTTGCCACTATAAGTTTCCTACAAACAGAATATATTATACATTATTAGATATAGTGTGGTTTGTCATGCATGTTATATGGCAGGAAAATATTATATATATGTAATTAGAGAAAAATTAAGAAGAAAGAAATGGACAATTGGCAACTTGTGCGCTTGTAACAGCCTGCGGGAGCGAAGGTACAGTATATTATTTTACAGAAGTAACAGAACCTTCTCCCCTCACTCAGTGCTAAGCTGGCAGTGGCATGAAGTAGGCCTATTGCTCCATTTGCAGTCTTTCTTCTTTTTCTCTAATTACATATATATATAATACTTTCCTTCGTATGTCATGCATGGTAAGCCTCACTTTATGTAATAACATATAACATAATATGTTTGTAGGAAACCTATAGTGGCAAATAAAATAAATAAATAAATTTTATATAAACCTTGTTGAGATCGGGAATGACACCTTCTCATTAAACGTATCGTATCTCTCTTATATTTATATTTATCTAAAACCTGATGTCACTGTCATGTTCACAAGAAAATTTTGTATGAGAATGAATGTTATATTTATACATAAATCCTATGGATGAGGAAAAAAATAAATTAATGCACAAAGTTGTATAAATATTTGCAAGCCGTGTTTTGACTTAAACCTGCGATAATATTTTTTCTTTGGACTGTATTATATTTTGGGAAACGTTTTTAAGTTCCAAATTTAATGCTGAGTTTAATGGTGTAAGACAAATATTCATAACCTAAATAATAGCCGAGCTACACGTAAATTATTAGAGGTATGTTGTCTTGTAAATGCAGAGTTAGTGCATGGCTGTTTGCAGAGGTGGCTTGAAAGGCCAGCTTCACAGCAGCCAATCGGAGAGCTCCATTCATACCCGGTGCTAGGCTCACCCTGGATATGGTCGGAGCGGCTGATCAAGTATAAATAAATGGAGTATAGATGATGGTTAGGTGGTTGGCTGAATTAAGATTACCACAGGCAGTCACAGGAGTGACAGTACAAAGTGAATGAGATAAACACAGACATTATCTGAGTATAATTAATATGTTAGCACTTATTATTTAAGAAATGAAGATATACTGTAATAACTTTACCCTTTCCTTATCCACTAAAAAATATGATAAAATCTAACCTGTATCCTACAGGACAGGAGCAGATATATCCTGCTGGAGTAGACGAATCATCTCTACACTGGCCATTGTTCCTGCAAGGTGACCGTCCACATGGTGATCCTCCACATTGGTCCACATTTGCAGAGTCCACCAGTGCCTCTGACAATGCTACCTCCTGACTCATCAACTTTATCTGAGGGTAAATAATAGTTGTGCTTGATAGAGTTGGCTGTGGTTTCAGGTTTGTTCAGTTATGATTTTGAGACAGATGAATGGAGTTTTGTTGGCCACTATTTTTGGAAAACAGACTTTTGAACTTATCTTTCCTCTTTTTGTGAACTTTAGGGAGGTAGAGGCCAGTGATAATGTCCTCCCTTGTAATGTGATAAAATAGCTACTTCATTTGTGACTGGCTCTGTTTCCTTAGAGTTCACAAAAAGAGGCAAGAAAAGTCTGTGTCAGTTCTCAGAAAGTTGTCACAAAGAAAAACGAGCTATTTTGGGGTAATTTTTTGGGTGGGATTGTGAGGGAAAAGCACCCTCTGATCTGGCAGCCCTGCTAACAATATTTCCCCTCCACCAGTTATCAGCTGACACACAGATGTCATAAATTACAATAAAATTGTTAGCTCTTGTGTTTTTTTTTTTATGTACAGATTGTATAATAATAATAATAACATATTTGATGAACTAATGATTTAATAGCAGCTTAGAGGGTACAAATTGGTGTGAAATGACATGATTCTATTCTTACCAAGCTGGAGAGTGACAGGTTTGCAGATGCCGTGAGATTACTGTACAATATATGAAATCTATAACTTGATTACAGTCTTGACACAACTGCTCTGAAGGAAAAAGGAAATGAGAGTAAACTCACTTGAGAAACACATCCTCTGAACCCTTGTGAAACTTCCACTTCAGGTGAGATCTGGATACGAGAATTGTCTACGCCTCCAATGAAGAGTGGAGTGAGGAGGTTAAGGCCACGAGTAGAACCTGGAGATTCTCCATTCACCATGGGTCCATCATTCATTTTCATTGAACCAAAGTGATCAGTACGGTTGGCATGCACCTGGAATAAACAGTGCATGAATTTTTCTTAATATGCTGGTAATATGGAGTGAAGAGAAAAATGTGAAAAATATTGTCAAGATGAAATATGGATTGCATAAAGTACTGTACACATGCTCATAAAAAGGACAAATCATGGAGAAAACACAAACATGACTGTAATCAGTATAATTGAGGCACCTCCTGCTAAAGTGAGGTAAGCAACATGTTAAAGGAAAGTCATTTTTTATATACATCGAATAGTCTCTTTCAAAGCTGAAAGCCACTTAAAACATTGGAATCAGATACCAGGTAAGGTTGTGTTAAAAATAGTAATTATAGATTAAAAGAGAAGAACCAAAAACTGTAAAAACGTGACATCACAAGCTTGTCTTAATCCCATAACTATACAAATGGGTATGAATACATATATTCACCCACACCCAGCTAATAATGATGAATGAAGTACTCAGCTAAATATACTGACCTCTATCCACTGGCCATCCTGGATTGGTTCACTCATTATCTTGGCAGTACCGCTGCCGGTGTTGAAGCGGAACTCCAGACGTTTGTTTCTGATGGCCAGTGAGACAAAATCTTCAGGATCACTCTCTTTCTGGGCACAGTACATCAACACTCCATCATCAAGGGTCTAGTGGGAGGAGATAATAATGGGTTACCAGTATTATAAATTAAAATGTATTTCTGTTCAACTTATTCTTCAGTTCAGACATCTACTTGATGGAGCCTTACAACCCACATATTTTTTTACTATTGTCCATCCATTTTCGTCCTGCCTGGCTGCCTGGGAGACACACCCCAGAACCTCTAATTTTTAAAGCAAGCATGCTAACCACTGTGCCATAGGACACCCTAGCTATGTACACTAAGCTGAGTTTACTGATTAATAATACACCTCAAACAAACACTTATTTACCTCTGGCATAAAGTTAAGGTTGACAGAGAAACTCTTCCGTGCTCTCGGGGTTGGATAGGCAATATAGGACTCATCACTAAAGGCTGGCTCATATATGGTGATGTCCTGCTCACAACGTTCTCCCACCTTGCCAAATGGACAGTAACATTCAAAGCCGCCAGGTTTGTCGATACAGCGCCCAGATCCACACACACCTTGAGTGATGAGAAGAGATATTGGTGAAGAAGTAAGATTTAGTGCCATTACAATTAGCATAACCATCCCTTATTTTCTGACCATTTATTACCAAATGTTTTGCCTATTATTCTGCATTCACACCAAATGGGTAAAAGGGATGGTTATAGTGACTGACCCGTTGAAGTGTGGGTGGGTGTGCATAAGAACAGCTTAGTGACAGGGTTCTTATCTTTGTATTCAGAAAAATAAAATTTTCAAATTAGGTACATTATTATAAACAAGTTACTCATAAAATATGCCTGTTCATTCTTTATCAAATACGAGTACAAAAGTGTCTGCCTCACATTACACACATGATCTTACAAGTGCATTACAAATTACACAATACCTGTAACTTACTGGCCAGGTTATGACGGAAATGGGAAGCATGTATTTCCAAGCCACAAAATAAAACTACCCTTCAATACTGTCTATATTCATTACCAGTAGTAAAACAGCAATATCTGATAAAACTGACCAGGGTAACAGGATTCGCCTGAGTTCTCACACAGGGGACCTGAGAAGCCAGCAGAACAGAAGCACTTGTGTCCAACTGGTGTGAATGCCTCCTGACACATTCCATTGTTATGACATGGGTTGGTGATACATGTGTCACATCCTCTTATTCTAACCTGAAACACAAAAATTATTAATTAATTGCAACTTCCTGGCCGAATTACTATATAAATGGGGAGAATTTTATTTTTATTTCCTTGGATGAGCCATCAGACATGCTGCAGTTTCCACCAATTCCCATGTTCCTAGTCATAAACTGCTTTAATAATACAGAGAAAAAATATTCACCTTTTCCCTGGCCTCCCTCATAAAGTCATAGTTGCGGTTGTTGCTGATGATGAGACGGCTGATACAGCCACGGAAACCTGAGGTATAGCCAGCCTCCACCCGCAGTTGTGCAAAGTCTGGCACACCTCCGAGGTACAAATGCTGTACCAGATCAAGCCCTACCCGCCTGCCTGGACTGCTGCCCACCACTGCCTCACCTCCATTTACCACCATGGTGCCTACCAGAATCAGTTAATCAGTTAATCAAATAAGGAGAAAAATATAAAACAAACAGATCTGAAAATCTCTGGGCCTTCTCATTGTCCCACTACATGGGTAATGTCCACAGAACAAAAGTTACCAGGTATTTCTCAGACCAAATCAATTACTAATTCATCAATCATTAAAATTAAAAATAAATCATGAAATCAATCACTCCATACATAATATGTACTTAATTTCATAAGCATAATATTGTATTATATTAAACTCTTGGCAAGTGGTGATGTATGGAACTAAAAGCATACCATCCTTCCTATTCCTGGAGACCTTGATAGTGTGCCACTCTCCAAGATTGAGGGGAGCCCTTGAGCGTAAAACAGCTGGGCCAGATCCAACATTGAACCGGAATTCAGCATATCCATCCTTCAGTCCCAATGCTACATAATCCCCTCTGGTGGGTGCTGAAGTCTGACTATTATACAGCAACAGACCTGAAAGTATATTAACAGCATTTAAAAGTTCATGCAATCAAAACTAAGGCCACAGTACAGTTTGCAATTAATTTGGTAAGATGGTATAAGTAAATAATAATAATCTGGTTATTTGTTTGTCAGAAGTGCCAGTTCTTCCAATTAGCTGGAATGCAATGGCGCTCGAGTCTTCAATTTAATAAAATCTAATGAAAACAGGGTCCTTAGCCCTAGTTAAAAAGACTGCAAATATTTCACTGTCAATAAAAATGCATAAAATTGGATATGATTAATACTGATTATAATTGATAAAGTTCCGTCACTGAACCCCTCACAAGATCATAGCTTTTGGTAAAAAGGTGGGTCTTGAGTTGTTTCTTGAAGGGCTCCACAGAATCCAACTGTCACATTGACAATTGTAATATATTATACAATCGAGGAGCCACATGAGAAAAAGATCTATCAGCGAAGAAAGACTGATGAACAGCTACTGGCTCCTCCAGACGTAATGCATCGTCATTACTTCTCTGAACTACACCAGAATGAGCAGCAGGATTTCTCAGAAGATCAACAAGATAATCCAGTTCACCAAATTTGAGTGCTTTGAATGTAAGAAGGCAGAGTTTAAACTCAATTCTGGCTTTGATAGGTAACCAGTGCAGCTCTATCAAGTATGGAGTACTGGGGGTTCCAGGTGGTAAATTAAATAAAAATCTTGCTGTTCTATATAGAATGGTCTGGACTTTTTTTAGCAGATAATTAGGAAGACCAACCCTCAAGACATTACAGTAATCAACACGAGACAAAAAGTAACCGAGGATTGATTGATTGATTGATATTAGGCGCCACAACAGTGAGGTCATATGGTGCCTGAGGAAGAAGGTGATTGAGAGGTGGGATAGGAAACATAAAAGATAATAGATGAAAAAAAAAAGACAATTCAAGAAGTGAAAGCCCCTTATAGTTGCCATTTACGACAAGCAGGGATATTGGGGAAATATTTGTAGCTCCATACCCCAATGGGGGTTTGAAGGACTGAATGCACATCATTATTACCTAATATAGTAACTGGACTAATATACCTTTGCAAGTATGGTATACAACTGAAAACAAGAACTGGAATACATTTATTATAAGAAAAAAAATTCCACTAAGGATAAACTTACCATTAGGAGAGTCAGGCTTGAAGGAAACTTCAATTTCTAAGTTAAGGTAAACCACCCGTGGTAGTGTTGCCAGCGAGATGTAAGACGATTCATCAAATCTACCGAGAAATAGCAATTATAATACATTATAGAGCTGATGCTATACTTTGATTTCATATGTACTACAGTTAAATCACATAATTCAAGGTTTGGGTTGTTTGAAACTCTGTCAAACCTTAAGAAGTAATGTTGCTCATGCCAATAACAATGTCAAGTGTCCATAGAATCTGAATTATAATTGTAAAGTATTGTCATGCTGGTTGTGTCCGGTAATGAGTGAGCTGTCAAATTCAGAAGTTGACATGGCTGTTGGCCCCATTTCCCTTGTTGACGAGTTTCTAGTGTGGTGAATCACTGTTCTGTCCATGACTTTCTCATAAACACATTCTTCTTTCCTTGTGTATTTCTGTGTTTCCATGTGTGTGTGTAACTGTATGGATGGCTTGGATTAAACATTGTAGCTTATTGATTAATAGATATTTACAATTAACCCATCAAACAGAAGGAGGATTTAAAAGTAAAGTTTGTGGGGTAATACATTATACAGTAAAAGTCCCTTAATCCGGAGGTCTATACCTCGGAATGCTCGCTCCCCCGGAACTTTTTGGGCCCACCAATTTTACCCATAATTACTCCTAATAAACTCGCTCCTAATAAACTACCAAAGATGCCCACTAAGAAGTTGAGACCTCATAAGACATTAAATTACGAGTGTCAGCTGTGATCATCATCCTCCCACCACCCCCTCCCGATACTCATAAATTACTTGTGACAGCCAGTGGTGCCAGATCTGATGCACAAAATTTCCCCAACTTCAACAACAGAATTTCCCTTTTTGCCTAAATAATTCCCTGTTTACTCTTCTCTCGAACATTGATGGTCTTTCTTTTTGGTATTTGGTCTGGTAAATATTTCCCTGGTTACTCTTGAACCATCTTTATATAATTTCCCTGTGTCGACTACAAAATTCCCCAAAACAGAGAAATTTCTCTGTTTTGGGGAATTTTGAAGTCCACACAGGGAAATTATATAAAGATGGTTCAAGAGTAACCAGGGAAATTTTTATCAGATGAAGTACTAAAAAGACCGTAATTGTTGAAGAATAAACAGGGAATTATTGAGGCAAAAAGGGAAATTTTAAAGGTGAAGTTAGGGAAATTTTGTCAAGCAGACCTGGCAACACTGCCTGGCAACAGCTGCGATCCTCCCACCACCCCCTCCCTACCTCATAAATTACGTGTGACAGGGAAACCTGTATTTAAAAGTAATAAATGTATTTTATACGTATTTTGGGGGTATTTTTCGATAACGAGGAATTTTCGCGTTATTCGGAAGTCTCAAACCCCCCTGCCTTCCGGATTAAGGGACTTTTACTGTAGTTCAGTCTGGTGTTGTACCTGGGAATAACATCAGTGACAATGAGCATTGTGTGGAGCTCAACACTGCGTTCATTGTTTTGCCCGGTGCAGATATACAGACCAGCATCTTCAACGCCCAAGTCAGGAACGTTGAGCATTCTCTGGAGGAGATATAGAAACATATTTTGATTCAGTACAATGAAATAAAGCTTGATCCGATGCTGTAGGAAAATTATAGGAAATATAATGTATAATGTTAAAGGTACAGTACAATACAACATAAAATTCATGACTGATGATTCTGTTGTAAAGCTACACAAGGTATAATATCTCCTGTCATTCCAGAAATGCCTACAGCAGACATACTAGCCAATAACAATAACACCCTGATCAAGCATGCTGCGGATTGTGTATCTGGAAAAATATAAATACTACATGTAGGTGTACAAATATGCATATACAGTGCTCCCCCCAAGTAGACGGGGGTTATGTACCAAGCAGGCGCCGTGTACTTTGAAATCGTCTACTTGGAATTGATAAATAAAGGGAAAAAAATAGGTTAGGTACTGGCGATTCCAAAAACTATCCCTTCTTGACCATTATAATATGTACACTTAACCCCAGATTCTCTCTCTAGTGAATTAGTTCTAAACTTGAGCCAAAGGTATAGAAAATGTATGTTTTTAAAGGTTGTTCAATCTAAAAGGGTAGTCCTAAAAGCACGAGTGTAGTGAGTGAAGAGTGAGGGTGATAGTTGACAAGTTCAGTTATCACCAATAAATCCATGAGTTTCTACTCATAAATATATTTCCTTAGTTTATATTCATTATTCTTTGTCACTTTCTCTTACAATCACTTGCACTTTTCACCATATCAAATGTCTGTACCGGGATATGTGCTGAAAGTATGAAAAATGCCCGTTTAGAGAAGTTGTTCACTATAAAGGGGTTGGCTTATCGAGAGTGTATCAAGCGAGCGTGAGGGTGAAAAGTTGTTCACTATAAAGGGGTTAGGCTTATTGCGAGTGTAACGAGGGAGCGGGAGGGTGAAAGCTGTTCACTATAAAGGGGTTAGGCTTATCATGAGTGTAACAAGCGAGTGTGAGGGTGAAAATGGAATAGTTAGTACAGTTACCACCAAAACTCATTGAATTTTCAATCGTGCACACACATTCCTTAGTTTGTATTTATTAATTTGGGTAATTTTCTCTTAAAATCACTTCCACTGAATATCGACTTGCGCATAGGTACGCCTACTTTTGAAAAACCGTATACTTTTGGTATTTTGGTCTCAAATAATTTCTCCGCCTACTTGGAAATCGTCTAGTTAATGACCGCCTACTTGGGGGAGCACTGTACAGCAGTGGAAGGCATCATCAATTATTAAGCAATAACATTAAAATAGATTCAACAGATACAGTAACTTACATCCTGATTGACACTCTTCAAGGGCAGACTACCTCCTTGCTTACTCCAGGAGTATGATACTGGACCAGGGAGGGAGAAATGACAATCCATGATCATTCCTTGTCCTAATGCTGCTGACCGAGTCTTGACTGAGCGTAGGCGTTGGTCCCCAGAGCCAAAGTCCAGGCGTTCAGTGTCTGGTGTACAAGAAGTTTTAATCATTCACAGCTTCCATTTACAAAACTTCATTTATGTATATTCATACACTCCCTCTCCTAACAAGTCTGACAGTCCAATATACAAAACTGTACAATACAGTCTTCAGGTCTTGCTACACACCATACCATGACATTTATGTCTATTGCTCCATAAATAAATGTAAATAACTCACCACAGTTGTCATCCAGACATGAAGCAGAGAAGAAACTCAAATTATCAGATGAACTTTCATAATTGAAAACAATTACTGTACATATAACATCTATCTATGTATCTATACCTCTGATGCCTCGTTCCCTCCGGGAACTCCCCACAGAAGTCTCTCCAGTTTTCCCTGTTCCAACACTCCCTCCTTACTTGATTAAACTCAACTTTGCCCCTCACGTTTCTCTCCCTTACATACTATTCCACTCTGTTCTGCTATCTAACCAGTGGTTTGCCTCTCACACCAGGTCCCACAACTTCACTTCCATACATCTTCTTTACAAATTCCTCACCTTGCATTTTCTCCACATGTCCAAACCCCACCTATGTATTATGCTTCACCCTCTCAACCACCCCACACTCACTACCAATTGCCTTCTGACTCATACCACATCTCTCATTCACACTCTCATTACTTTCTCCATCCCTCCTGGTCAGTCCACATGCTCCTCTCAAGTAACTCATTTCCACATTTAACCACAAATTTCTGACCCACATTATTACAAACTTTGCCAGTACTATAGTGGATTAGTAAGATTATGCTTAGGAGTATGAAATGGTATATACAAAAGAACTGTAGTGTATATATATATATATTATTTATTTTTACCAACCTTGAATAGCAAGAATAAATCTCTTTTCGAAGACTCCCTGAGGTGTGGTGACAGTACACAAATAAGTCCCAGTATCTTCCACCCTTGGAATATTGAGAACGTTGCCATCCAAACGATAACCTCGTGGCATGGGTCCGTCCTGTCTGATCCAGGACACAGCTGCTGCAGTTCTGTCGCCTTCCACCTCACAGATAAGGTCCACACCCTCCCCACGTTGCACACGTGGTGGCATGGAACGCACTTGGATGTTGAGAATTCGCTGTCCTAGAATAGAATTAAGCAAGGAGCAGGTGTAAATTTTGGTGCAATTTGTGATATATGCCTGAGAGAATCTCAGCTATTTTTATCTAATCATTTTCTAGTAAACTTCCATAAATTATTATTTTTCTTTTAATGTAAATCTGTACTGTACATAAATATGAATATTGATACAGTTATGAACTGCACAGAAAATATCAAATATATATTTGCATTTGAAATGAAAACTGCATAAATTATATTATTATGACGAGATCACTTGCCTTACCTTCAATGTCACAAACTACTGTACCAATTCATGCTCCTGGAAAAGTACAAACAAGACAAGGCTCGTCAAGTCTAGCTGAACTCTTCTCATGTTGTATAAGGCATATGATTATTTGGCTTTAGGCAGGAAGCTTTAAATGTACAATATTAGGTTTATAGTTAAAGGCTTAAAGGTTATATCATCAGAGGTTCTGCTTGGTTTTAATTAGGGTGAGTATGGTTATTCATTGTTATTCAGCAGGTAAGTAACCATATGCTTAAACAATATTTGCTATTCCTTAACTGTAAAATAAACATGCTAAACAGGTGGAATTCACTATATGTTTACATACCTAGTAACAACTGAGGTACAGTATAATATTAAACTGACTGGCCAAATGATTGCCCAATTGTGACAAGCTGCAATATGTGGAGTCCAAAATTAAGCATAGTAATGTTTTTAAGTGTTCATCTGGTTCTCATAGTTTCAAGTATTGAGCCAAGAGACTCAAAATTGTAGGATAGATCTCAAGGACTATAAGAAAAATTATCAAAGCAAACTAAAACCATAAAATAGAGATTAACTTTTACCATAACCCAAGGCTGATATGGAGTGTCTGCCTAGTTAACAGACAATTATTCATATGAGAAGGTTTACAACAGAACTGATCAAGCACAACATTTCCTTATTGTTTGTTTACTCGTATCATGTTGAAAAGGTTTATATTATAGTGGATTGATGAAGCCCTTGGGATTTAGTCTAATTGTACACTTTCTAGTTGTAAGGTTGCTTAGTGAGTTGTGTTGGGGAGTTCTCATATGAAAGCTAAGGAGTACACTAATTAACTCACCATGAATAAACAAGTTAATTTATTAAAGTACAGTACCAAAGCCATGCAACATTAGTAAAGACAAGCACATAATCTGTCTATTTGTGACAAGAAAAACAGAAATACATAGGAACATGAATATAAAACAATACACAAAATTTTATGTAGACAGAATCTATATGAAAGAATATTTGAAGAGAAGTATTTACTGTATCGATGACATTTCACTCCTGTTTCCTCAAAATTTCTCAGGTAGTCAAAGTATCTTATACTTTATATGTTTTTAAGTTACATGTAATCAAACATCATCTATAAAGGTTACTCCTAAAATGTGGCTTACGTTAACCAATCAAATGAAGAATATCGAGGTATTTAGAGGATGCACCTCGCAGAAATATTTTTGCCACAGCTAAGGAAAATATACAATTTACATCTGTGGTGTACATATTCTTGCTCCCTTCACTGGCTCATTGGGTTTTTTACTTCTCTGTTTTGATAAGTTCACTGAAAGTAGGCCAAAGTTGGTAGCAGAAACCTTCCCCACCATTCATATGCTTTTCATTCAAATAACAATGCATTTCTACTCTGTTAGCCAGTGGAGTATGAAGTGGAGAACAATACTTCTGATGAAACTGTAAACTGTACTGTACAGATACGTTTAATTTACTACGATGTCCAAATACCCTGTACACTATTCAAATTGTTCTATGAAAAGATTTCCATGCAGGATTAAACAACAACTACAATCAGAAGCTTTCTACAGAATCAAATATTACTAGTTTTGCAAATACAGTATATGCAGAGTCCTCTTCAGTTCCACAGTTACATAATTGCATGATAAAAACAAGATGGTAAGTACAGTTCTGGTAACTTAACCCCACTGACTCACAGTGTTATTATAAACTCTTTAAATTACTGTGTCAGCCTGTCATATTTTCTAAAATACAAATTATAAACTTTTGAAGTCTTTGTCAGCATGACAATATTACTTGAAAATATACAGCAAACATGCAACTGTAGGGGACTGTATCATACTAAGTTTTGTCATTATAACAGTATATATTATTTATTTGGATTCTATGACACTCACATACACTGATCAAAAAACAATTACTGTATACTGCTATTTTTGATGTATGTAATACTTTAACACTACACCTAAGAATAAATTGGTTAAAGTATATGGGTATGAGTGAAAGAGTGAATGAGCTTACACAGCATGTTTAAAAAAATGGTGTACTGGATTCTTAGAAATATGATTAAATTCATGTTATGAACTGAGGATAGTTGATACTGCTTTTTAATTATGTGATGCTAAATTGTGTCAAAAGAACTCACCTTCTTAACAGATAAGAGGAGATGGCATGAGCTGTAAGAGTTATCCCATCAAAACTACAGCATGCTTATGATTACAAAATCACAAATACTTGTTCTATAAAATACTAGTATAAAAATGCTACATACAAGATTAGTAATGTTAGTTCTCACAGAGTTGATTATGACTGTGTTAACACTTCCAAGATATCTTCACTCAATATTGCACTTATTGTAATAGTCGTTTGCATAAAAAAAGGAAATATACCTCATAATTTTACCCCCAAGAATGTTATCCTAAAGTATATGTACAGTCACGCACCACATCCCTAGCCCACATGACTCAAAGCCCGAGATCTGGAGCAGGCAGTTTCTGGAAGACAGCCCACACAAAGCCGCCATTGGTTCGAAATGTGTGTGGCCTCGTGATGGTTTGGGTGGGCTGTCGTCCAGAAACTGCCTGCTTTAGATCTTGGGCTTCAACTCAAGTGGGCTAGGGATTGTGATGCGTGACTGTACATTAAATCTTTATATGTCATTGTAAATATAATCTTTGATAAAGCATTAAACTTTTTCCACATATATAATCCTTAACCCTAAAAGTGCAGCATGCCTTAACTGGCTTTTTCATTGCCTTGGAAGGGGAGGTGGATGAGTAGCTAGTGCGCTGGATCCATAATCTGAATGTTAGGAAATCGAATCCATTGAAGTGAGAGACTAAGAGAACTTGTTCTTTTAAACCAAGTTTTAAGAGCTAACCATAAGATAAATGAATGGCATAAAACATATTCAAAGTGCATGATTGAGAGGAAGTTGGTGGTGGAAGAGTTAAAAAGGTGTAAAGTGGCTGGCTGATATATGAAAACCCCTTATTGTATGTTTGTGCTAGATGAGGTCTGATACATATACACATGATGTTGGATGCAGCTATCAGGTTAATAAGGTGTGAGAAGTTCTCAGTGAATTGTTTTAAGTAAAGAAACAGTTGGTATTAGTAGATGAGGGTGGTACTACTGAAGTTAAGAGTTGCACAGGTATACAAGAGGTGATGTCAGTGAAGTAACGGGGACTCACTCTGTACAATGAGAGTGATGACGTCATAGGTGCGGGTCCCAGTGGGTGTCAAGGCAACACACTGGTAGTCTCCACTGTCTTCAGGTTGCACTCGGGGAATCCTGCATAAATACACATATTAAAACAATTATTCTCTAAAAAGTTAGTACAGTATAGGTTCACCAGAATACAGTTTAAGTAGTGGAGTATTGATTTAATTTACGCTGTTGTCCTTACTGCAGGGAACAATACATGACCTTATGGTCTCTAATAATGTATGAACCATGAAAGCAACCCAACATCAGCATAGGCATTATTTTGAGTTTGACTGTTTTAATGTAATTGATTAACCAAATAACACAGAAATATTCCTAAGTTTTAGACTTTTTCTAAATCTTGATATCATATTGTATTCTTTGTCCTTGCAGAGGAATGGAGTTTGGAGGTACTGTTTATGTAACAGTGGCATAAGTAGAAGTTATAATGAGTGTTGACTGAGGACAGGGCAGATGTGATAAGGGCATCTGGCAACTAAGGTATATGGAGTACCTTAGAATATTAGCAGATGGCCTGGCAGTGACAGGAAGTCGTCCACTTATCCTGCTCCAAGTGACATCATTAGGGTTGATGTCCGACATCTCACACCGCAGTTCAGCTGACTGACCCACATACAGGGTTACCTCTGGTTCAATGGCTGTCAGCAAAGGCTCCTCTGCAAAGCAACAAACATTCCTTGCTTTAGATAAATAAGTAGAACTTACAATATGATGTCCGTATGGCTTGATTTACACCATCTGCTATGTTAACACAGTACTGTAGTCATACAATATCAATAGCCTATGTTAATTTTATTTTAAACATTGTAGGTGGGAGGCAATCCTCACCTTATGAAAATATTTGTTTTTTGAAGGGCTTTTGTAAGTTGGATTTTTTCATTAGTCCAATGCCAGATCAGTACTGTACAAGAAAATGTTAAATGTAGCCAATAATACGAAACAAAGAGTAGGCACATTTCAAGTATGATATATATATATAGAGGAAAATATGCTTAATACTTAGAGTATAGCAAACAAGAGGCCATACACGGCATTTGGTACCATGATGTTACAAGAAAATGGACTCATAGAAGGAGACAAGCATGTGGAAATACAATAAGTGCATAATAAAGAAGTGAGTACATGTACACGCAACGGACATTAGAAACAAGGACATTATGGGGTTAAGGTTTCACAATGAAATGGACACAATACACAGATACATATGGAGAAGATCCACAACACTAAGAGATAAAGCCAATTGTGGCCAAGGTGACATACATAATTAATACTTACAATATCTACCATATCAAAATATACAAATAATCAAATCAGATGAAATATCCCTGAAAAAGCAGACCAAATAACCACACACAGCATATTCATATAATAAAAATAGAGATTTCAGGAACTTAAAACAACCCATATGGAATGGTACAGCAATACTGATATTACCAATGAACTTTTCGCTACTGTGATAAACACAGAGTTTCTCATCGTTGCAGTCGTTACAGTCACAAGCTCCGTCGCAGTTGAGATAGGGCAGGTAACATGAGCCATCACCACACTTGTGAAGGTCCGAGCACTCGAGTATTTCAACTATGTCATCTGCATCAGTGTGGTAGAAAATGAGGTACTGCAGTGACCACACAAAATATTGGATAACATCAACTTTTTTATTTGCAGATTTATTCTTACATGTAACTTTATTCTCTTTAATCCTCTTGTGCATGGATGATTCTTATGTTCATTATAAAAAATCTCTCACACAGTGATACTGATGTGATAACAATGACTGATATGTACGAATATCATATGTATGTTGGCTACTACAACTACGCTTAAAAATAGGCCAGGCTGAATTATGAAGTACAAATCATAAAATCCCAAATAATAACTTTATATTATCTGGAAGCCACATTTCCCACATGAACTCACAAGCACAAATACTGTACTCAAACATTTCTGAAGCTGTAATACTGACTTGACAACATGCCAATTGTGTCACACGTCTCTTCATCAGCACCCTCGGGACAGTCCAACTTTCCGTCACAAATTTTATCATCCGTTAGGCAAATAGTGGGATCTTGACAAATGAAACTACATGTGAGTTCCTTGCCCAGTGTCAGGAAGTACCCTTCTTCGGGGGTCGATGATGAGTCCTCGTATTTCTCGTTGTCTTCATCAAATTCATTATCAAAGAAAAGGTCTTCTGTGACACCAACTCCAGGAATGAGAGGCCTCTTTGTGTCCTCGGATGTCCACGACTGGTTGGTGCCTTTGTCCATTGCTGCTATTTATTTTTTTTGTACAATGTCAGAGTTGCAATAAACTATTCAGATACTTTCCCTACAAGGGTCTTTTCATTCAAGTAGAATCGTCAAGTCTAACACTCTTGTGCCTGGGTGATACACACTACCTTACTTCTTGACATATAATGTAAAGCACTATCCCTAATACTTTGCTGATAGAAAATCTAATTAAAGGTTTGGAACATGAATAGAGCCAAAAATCAACACCTTTGACAGAGAGCAACTGTTTGAGATCGTCCTCTCCCACCAGTGGTAAGGTTTCTTGTGGCAGCGTGTAAAGTACAGAAAGGAGATGTTATTTGTAAATTAGATAACTTTGGTACTATCAATAAATTATTAATATTGGGAAAAGGATTACAAGCACATGCATATTAGTGCACCTTAAACTTTCTTACTTTATAATGTATATACTGTAACCAGTTTATATACTGGGTACATAATTTAGAACAGGTAATGGGAACAGTGTCATAAACTACTAAAGAGTGAAACCCTGTCATTATGTAAGGATATGTTCAGAGAAAATTGGATATACTGTACATTTAAAAACTTACCATTGACAATAACTTCAGACATTCCCGTTGCTGTTCCAGCATTGTTGACAGCAGTACACACGTAGCGGCCGGCATCGGTGATTTTGATACCCCGGAACTGGACAGAAAGAAAATAAATATTCTCCGTGAGGAAAATTTTAAAATATTGTTAACAATCAACAAAGGATTTGTTTTGAATATTGTCACCAGCAAGTTACAGCAATTTTATAAACAGTTCTGGCTGCAGTGGACATAAGGTAAGTATAACTTGGGGAAATTCGTATTTCTTGACTGGTCCCCCAGGGTGTAATAAAAGAGCTAATATGAAATTAATTTAGAATGGCTCTAATGGAGTCTGAACATTTACTATAATATTGTGTAGTGTAGAGACAGTAATTATAGCCTGGTTAACCTCTTACCGTCAAGTCTCCACCATTGATGATGACAGAGGGTGGCATGTATCCTGTTTCCTTAGACCAAGTAATGGTGATGGGTTGTGGGCCGGTAGCTGTACACCGGATCTGTACCCGATCATTGGGTCGCACGATCTGTCTGGCAGGGTCGAGGCTGAGGCGGGGTGGGACTGTGTGAACGGGAGAACTTTTAACCTTACTGACACAATGAGCCCCACCGGGAAATTATCTTAACAGGGGGTTGGCTGGCTGTAGCAGAGAATTATCATTAACTCATAGATTCTCTACTCTACCATGTATCCTCTCCTTCAAGCAATATTTCATATTACTTTCCTAGCTTCACCATCTACCAAGTTTAAATACAAATATACCTTGATGGACAGTTCCTACACTAGTATTCTTTCAGTATGTCCATACATACAGTATAGTCTGTGCTTTCTATTATCTTTCACTTTAACCTTTCATCTCTTTGCCAGTCAAAATCTGTAAATAATCATCAGTCTTATATTGCATAGAATTCATCAGTACAAATTACAAGTTTCCTTGAATCATCCTTACCTCTGGCTGAAATATGTCCAAAGGCAGGAATTGTAAAAATATAAAATGTCATTATTGTTCAATTATAATACACAATTATACAAAGCTATGTTAATTATAGAGCCTAAATCAAAAGGTACCCTAAACATGAATATAATTGCACAGAGGAATTCTAGTGTTTATGTACGATACAGTTAGGTTCATAACACTCGTAAGATATTGAAGGCAGAGCTGATGATTTATTCCACAATAAATACAGTACAAGGAAGTTTATGGTATGTAATCTGAGTTATGAAAAGGATCCTTACAGTGATGGAAGAATGACAGATTTTGAGTTAGATCATTGACAAATAATACCTCTTGGGGTGCATGAATCTCCTGAAGAGGGCAGCACAAGAGGAAAATGAACATTGTCAGAATCATTACATGGGTTAAATCACATAAATTATAAACATACTATGGTTTGTTACTGAACAATTCAACATCAGAACAGTACCCACTGAAATAAAAAGAGCAAACAAGATACAAACTAATTATACACACAAATATGACTATTCACAAATACTCACTCATACTGCAACTTACAACTACTGCACTACAATACTTGCTTAGTAATGTCAATAGTTCTGATATATACTTACCGAGGACCTCAATATTGTAGGAGATGGTCAAGAGAACAGATCCAGTGACCCGGTCAGTGCCCACACAGGCGTACTCCCCGGATACTGCTTCATCCACATTGTTGAAATACACGACACCATCCCTTGTCACAATACCCTGAGGGACTGTTCGCCCATCAGCGCGTCTGAAGCTGAACTGAAGGTTGTCATGATTTGGATCTGAAAAAAAATATAGATCAGTGACTACTATTTCAACAAACAATAGGCACGACAGTATACTGCAGCCCTTAAGTATTCCGATTTGACAGAAACTAGAAAGACAAATTTTGATGATAGTACAAATTTGCTACAAGGTATGGGGAAGTTCTCTCTGGATTAAGGTTAATGTGGAAAGTGTATTTAGTCAATGTGGAATAAAAACATATGTCATTAGAGTAAAAATCTTACCATGGCTGGAGCAGTTGATTACTTGTGATCCTCCATAAGGGAGATTGAATGTCTGGGGGTTGTTGTCTGTATTACGTATATAGGGAGGTCTGGGCAGCTGTTGATCAGGTCGTATATTACCTGGGAGTGAGTTCTGTGCTACCACCACTTGTATCCTCTCCTCACTCACACCTGATACAGAATTAGTCAATTAACATATCAAATATAAAAACAACATATGTAAAGAAGAGGTTGGAGAAATGAAGCACCAACATGGGATTGAGTTGCATTGACATTTCACCTTCTTATATTTTCTAAAGGTGCTTTGAGGTGAAATGCCACCTCATGTTGGCAGTTTATTACTTCAACTTATTTGTTACCATTCATCAGTTTGAGGGGTCCAAAATCTGGTCCAATATACAGTAGTTTGAAAAACCTAGACATACTGTATTTAAAAGGATTATGAATCATATTAAGGGGACAGAAAAAAGTGCAACAAACCAGCATCATTTCTGGCCGAACACTGGTATGTTCCCTCATCAGATTTGGATACACTGACGATCTCATACACAGCAATGGTGGGGCTTGTTGACCGACTTGGACTGTAATAAACAAATTTTCCATGTAAGCAATCTTTAATGTTTCTCTGTTCACCATGTCTCCAAGTTCAATCCTTGGACTGCCAGTTAGTCACTTTAACTGAACACCTGGTATCAAATCTACATGTATCATGACCAACCCATATTAACTTTTGCAATTAGATAAATCTTTTACTCACAGATCTGAGGGGAAGTTGACCTGGAGTCGCTGCCAGGACACGGTAGGGGCAGGGTCACCCTCTGCCGAACACTCCAGTCTGAGTCGCTCTCCTTCCCGTACCATGTTAGGTGAGGGTCCTGGCCGGATGATTATGGAAGGCATAGACTGTACCTCCAACATAGCAATGGCAGTGACTGAGCCAGCATCATTCTCTGCAGTGCAGATATATGAACCTTCTTCATCACCCTGCACTTGATTGAATCTGGAGATAAATGGATGTGTGAGGGTAGCAAAGCATCTTGAGTTTGATCATGTAATCATCAATCTCTCTCTCTTTCAATATCCATTTTTTCTAGGGGTGAGGAACTTCAGACACAGGAATAGAAAGGAATAATCAGAAAAGAAAGAGAGAGACAGGACATCCACTAAAATGCATACTCACATCCACTCGCTACCCCTTTGAAGCTCATAACATTTTCACCTTCCCTCACAAGTACCTGTATCCACAACAAAGGTATTTCATTTACCCTTGGTGACAGAAGTCATGCCATAAATAGCCAAATTATAATTGGTGGCATTGCCAGTCATAATATACATTCCTAGCAAATCCCTTCCAGTTTTACTTATAAATTAGGTAAATAGGAACTACAAACCTAAGCACTCCACCATTGAGAGTCTCGGTATTAGGAGTCATTGGCCGACCATCTGTGCGACTCCAGCGGACTGTAGGGTTGGGTATACCAGCAGTCAGGTGGCATTGGAAGAGTGCTGAGGCTCCTATCACAATGGTTTGCTGAACCTTGGGGTAGATCTCTATCACTGGAGGTTCTCTTCCTGAATAGTCGGGGGATGACAGAGTTAATAAGGCTATATTTGACAAAGACAGAGATACAGGTATGAGATAATAGAAAGTCCAAATAAGCATGTTACACTAACATGAAGTAACTGAGTACGCAAACTATGCATGATTGCTCGTACTGTTTCTAGAAGGTATGCTGCTTGATAAAGTTGTACCTGAATTTATATAAACCAATATCATATACAAATTAATCTGAGTACATTATACATACTCTCCACTTCAACAATAGCAGCAGCTTGGGCAGAACCAGCATCGTTCTGGGCAGTACAGACGTACATACCACGGTCATTGACCATAGCATTGTTGATTCTTAGTACTGGACCATCCAGGATAACATTGAAGCCTATATCCTCATTCACCTGGGGTATAAAGGTAAAATTTCAATTAATCTTGTTTCCGTGCCTCATGTCGGGGATTTTCAAGAATTGGATTAATGTTTCTCCTACGTGGCACAGGAGGTGACTGAAAAAGGTTGGCATCAGGAATGACATTGTTTACTCAGCAACTCTAAATACATGTACAGTAGCTCCCAAAACTATCATTAAAGTGGGTTAGAAGGATGGCGGAATGAACAGAATGAAACCTTGTCCCTGCCCACTTGTCGTCTCGGTACATGTTAGATACATCGTCCATTGTGTCAGAATGTATAGCACTTTATTTTAACGATAGTTTTAGGAGCTACTGTACATAATACTTCACATATTATGGAGTGATGACCAGTTTGTTGTATATTGTACCTTGGTCCATGTGATGGTTGGCCTGGGATCTCCTGTTGTTATACACATCAGCTCTACACTGTTCCCCTGACTGATGGTCTGTCGCTCTGGTTGCATTCGTACTGTCGGTATGGAACCCCTAGAAATAAAATATTAACTCCAGTTTACCTCAAAACTGAACTTATAATATATTTATGTATACTGTATTACATATAAGTGGCAGTGTGCAAAGGTAAGAACAATTAAGAGGGAAATATTGTTATCATATATTTCCTTCACAGAGACTTACAGTATATAACATGTAGCAACATCCTACTAACACATTTTCCAGCATATAAAGAGCACTTTTGGAGAAAATTGTGCAGCTTATATACCAAAAGAGGGCCCAGTGACTGAAACATTGTACAGTAGCTCCTCAAAAATGCAACTTTGTTTCATGTTTTGTGGGTTGATCTGTGCAAGTGTCAAGAGTTGAAAATGGCTGTAATGTATTCTGCTTCAATGACTTACTCTATATACCAATATACATTGATAGATTATACATACACAGATGTTGCGATGATGATAATGCGTGTACTGGATTCCCTGAAGCTACTGGTGCGCTTATCAGTGATGCGACACACATAGACACCAGAGTCTATGGCTTGTGCATTTGGGATCATAAGCTCACCCTGGTTAACCACTGCTTGCTGTAGGGGGATGGGTGGGTGTATGGTTAGTCATTTTCCACTAAATAAGAGAGGCAGATGCAGATTTTGAGATAATCAACAGAAACAGTAAGATTGAGATATACTGCACAGTACAGTATTGTTATATAGTAGTGAGTTGATGAGACTCTGGATTGAGCAGAGGAACCAGAAGTACTGTACAACATACCGCTGGCAGAGTGTTGGCCGATCTGGACCATTCGATGATTAACAATCCTGGGAGACTTGCACTACAAGTCACACGTATTGTTTCACCAGCCTGTGACTCCACTCTTGGCTGAGAAAGCTGGAATTTACCCAGGAAGAATAAGTTTCTTTCTCATCAGATAAAACTACCATTAAAACTCCACTTTTTTAATAGCTTACAGGTAGATCAATGATATCAAATACGTACAACAATATTTAAGTAGTACTATAAGAACAAATTCAGGGAATATAAATTATAGAAAAGTCAATATACTGTACATATGTGAGGCTGTGAGGATTTTACTACATGATATGGTTACAATACTGACCACAACTTCACCACCAGAGAAAGGTGACTGCCTATCAATCACGTTAATGAAGATGCGAACATAGGCAGTACCCTGGTTGTTGGTGGCACTGCAGGAGTATTCACCAGCATTTGCAGACTGGGCATTACGGATGATCAGCAACCCATTTTGCTGGGATGTCTGTTAAATAAAATACAACTACATTAATCCTAACACACAGTAAGAGGAAATATCTTTTGAAAGATTTCATAACCAGATGATTTTTCTGATTTTCAAAGGTTAATATGTTCACAATGTTTTTATTAGTACCAGATGATTCAGTGACAAAGGAAAAAAACCCATAGTCTAAGCCTCTAAGGGATAGTACCATGGTGAAAAATGTATTTTCAGATTTATCAATCTTTAGGTCCAATATTCTACTCCTTCAATTAGCTATCTACTATGGGGATGGCATGAAAGAAGAACTCCAGATAGTTCTCTATAAACAAAACATTCGTGCTCCTTTCTACTTTTCTGGTAATTTCTCACAGTACTATATGTACCAGGTATTGATCAAAACACAGAAGTGAATATCAAGAAAGCAATATATACTAATGTGTCTCTAAAACTATTTTTCCTTGATATAAGTGTACAATACTGTACTTACATTTGGTGGGAGGTCCTCAGTAGCACCAAATGACCAAATGACCCGTGGAGCAGGATTTCCTGTACCAGAACACCTCACCTCAAAAGTCCCTCCTGATTGCAGCTCGAACACATCCCGCTCCTCCGATAACACCACCCTCGGATTTCCTACACCTGCATAAATAACATTAATTAAAGTATGATTTGTAATATAATACATTGAAAACCAACATATCAATAACAGAAAATTACAATATCACTGAAACTTTGCTAAAACACAGAATGCAATGTGTAGCAAAGCAGAATATTTCAGTAAAAAAATGTAGCGCTATGTATCAAATCAATATCTATATTTTTTCTATTTGTGCTTTCATCCAAAAATCCATTTCCATAATTCTAATATCAATAAAAAAATTTAAATGATACAATTAATATTATCAGTCTATGTGATCTTTCTTTCAGCACTATGATCCTCATAGCTCACTGGCTTATACAAAATGTTCACCTAATACGATTCACAG
Source organism: Petrolisthes cinctipes (assembly GCA_033782935.1). NCBI lineage: Eukaryota > Metazoa > Arthropoda > Malacostraca > Decapoda > Porcellanidae > Petrolisthes > Petrolisthes cinctipes. The sequence continues at coordinate 132,221 of JAWQEG010003251.1, read as the reverse complement.
TTCCTGTACTACTATATAGTACAAGTACATGTACTGTATAAAACAAGAACAGTATATTAATATGCAACTGATACAAATACACTACTGGTACTGAAACTGGACTAGACTACTCACACATTTTGTAATACAGTATAGTAATAGCTGATCTCAAGACTTAAAATATAAACAGTACAGTACAGATTTAGATTCAAAGTCTTAAATGCTACAAGCAAAATGCATCAACAATACTGCACTATGCTTAGAATATAACTAATTAAACAATATTTTATCCAAATATTTTATCCAAACAAAATATAAAAATATTAATTTCTAGTCACATAACATACAGTACCCTTTTAATCAGCCACTTTGCAACATAAAAAAATAAAGTACACATGTCCCACTTTCCTCCTTGTATGATCCTCTAAAATAGAAAGTATCAGTTCACTGTTGGTACTCTATTTTGTCTTGTGGCATGGTAGAGGAAAATAGCAGTCTCCAATTTGCTCAGAAATATTTAAATTTTTTTAGGTCTTACAACACCTTACCATACATTTTACTGGGAATTCTATGAAGCAATTTTTACACATATCCCCAAACAATAATAAGAGAAACATTATCCAGTTGGGAATTTATCAAGAGGATGGTAGTCAACTGCAGCAATAAACCCTCTTCATGCTTTATAGAAAGATTGTCTTTGAATCTTTCACTAGCAAAGAGAGTAAAAGCATCAAAAAAATGAACCCATAATCACAGAATTCATAACTAACGATGAGAAAGAACTAATGAAGGTCACGTGACTTTCTCATGCACAATGTTCTCCAAATAAACAAAATAGAAGATATACAGCATTTACATGCAAGTAACTTTTAATATAATGTGATGTTCATACACAAAATAATAGAGAAATTGAAACATGTTCTGTTAACTGGATTATTACATTTGAATATGAGTGTACAATCTGGTATAATATAAATGGAATGTGTATCCCGTAATAACATCAGTAAAGGGATGTCATTCAAAGATAGAAACTCATTAGCAAGTAAATGCAATTCTTATGAATTCAGTCCAAGATGAGAAGTGTGGTTTTGTTTGGAGAGATGACTGTCTATGGCCACAGAAATTATATTACTGTAAATGATACTTCTGGTATATTTTTGAAAGAAAGTATGACATATGTTTGCCTAGACAACTGTAGGAAACCTTATACTGTACAGTACATATGATATGATATTTCAGTGGGTGAGTGAAATAAATACTGAAAGAGAGAAAGGAGGAGGGTAGGGATTGTTATAACGTGCAGGTCTACACAAAAGGTGCATCTCTAACATAAAATGTGTACAGTAGTGATAGAGAAGTAACAGCAAGGGAAAATTTAGATTTTATTTATCTAGTATAATATTGACTTTTTAGGAAAAGTGCATTTCTTAAAACACAAACTGTTCTTTCTAGGGAAGAATTATATGTAGTCATACTCTTTAAGTCTTCAGAATAACCAGTGCATTTAACATACACTACTGTAAGTAGCGATGGAAATAGCAAGATATCATCATTACAATGACAAATCAGATCACTACTGTATATTCTGGCTCATACTAGAGAACTATTATACTTGTAACTATATACTGGAAGCTATTTGAATCCCAAGGGTTGGACCAATGATAATGGTAGTTACTTACGTATTTCAGGTATTGTGCTCTATATAACATCAGAAAATGACACACACAGCAGAGAAATCCCTTGTACATAAGGAGTTAATTCCAGCCTGGGGGTTACACTGGGAAAGGGTATACCTCATGCATATCAAACAATTCATCTGACATTTGAGAAATAGATAAGAAGTCTCACAAAATTTACTATTCAATCTGGGAAGAATATTTCACATATCATAATGGTCCATTACTGCTCTTAAACAACTTACTGTATGTGAAGTTACTTGAGATCGATATGGCAGGTAAATATTGTACCAAAATTGATAATAAAATAATTTTGAACTGTAGTATAATCAAGAAATATTTTTGTTTTAAAATTTATATCATGTAAAAGTATGAATAAACAGAACAAGTTTTTAAACTGTAAAAAAGTTCTAATATATATTGCACATTCAAACAAAAGAGTTAATACCAATAAGGAAAGGAAAATTAGGCTGGATCAAGTCATGAAGAACACAAGACTTTGGCCATCTATACAAAAGAAAATCAAGTTATAAACTGTCAAGGTAAAGCCGTATAAAGTTATCAGTAAGCCAGGTATCACGTTAATGGCAATATTCTAATAACAGAAAGCTTATTAAGATGCAAACTTGCTAAAAAATTTCTTAACACTCGTAGGCTCAGCATTAAGGATCTGGATACCTGAATGATTCCTTAAGCACATGATGACACATCCCCATACTTTCTGGATGAAGGTAAAATAAATACAGTATGAAGAACCAGTTGACTGAATTGCCTTGAATAAGCACAGTGTATGGATGAGTTTGCATGTATAGAAACTGAGCCTTGGAGTGTTAGTAGACAAAACTGTAATCCAAAGTTTGAGTACTTCCCTGAATAATGAGATGTGAGCACCATGGTTGGGGGTAAGGCAAGGGAGGAATATGAAGACCATATTGTACTGTAGATGGTTAAGAGCCATTTTTCAACCCTAAATCATAATTATGATATGCTGCTATATTTGTGCCTAAAACCCTAATTTGACAGTACAGTAATGAAAGTGTTACACTCATGTCTAACATGTTCATATTCTTGATCACTTCGTTTAAATGCTATTACTTCAAGTTTTGATTATTCTATATTGGTCAATTGTGAAACCCCTTGCTTGATTTACATTACTGAATTATTACTGAACAAATTTATGCATGGAACCAGAGACATATAAACAATGTACAGTACCTTGCTTTGTACATCCTTCAGGATACAGGGAGTACTGTGTCTAAACTCTGGATTCAGTTTATATATGGAATTATGACACACATGATGCCTTTTTCTTCATTACACTAGGTTGCTTTAACTATGGAGCACAGGGTATGCAGGCAAGGGTAGACAGTAGGGCTTTTCTCAAACTTTTGAAGGGTATGCTATATCATGGCTAGTGTCGGGAAAGTTTTCAGGAACAAGGGATTAAGAGAAAATTTGCTTCTCAAAGGAGAAATAACTGGGAGTGCTAAGCTGTATTGGAGAAATGGGAAAAAACATACCCTGGTAGACAGGCAAGGATAGAGAGTAGGCAGGCAAGGCAGACAAGACAGTAAGCATTGCTAAGAAGTGTTACCAGAGGAAGAAGAGGAGGAGGAGGCAGGGAGGAGCGGGAGGAGGAGGGCCGCCAAAACACCCAAGAAAAGGGAGAGGAGGAGGAGTGTGGGGCTTAACCTACCACCACACTGCCACGCTCCAGAGGGTTCTGAATGATGGTGGTGATGGGGGTGTTGATGTTGTGGTGATGACAATTATAATGTAGGTTATAACAGTGGGGATTATTTGTTAAACAAATAAATAAACAACAAGCCACATTAAATTAAGAGATATTGTATGTTTATGTGTATTTTTGTGGATGATGTTGTATGGAAATAAATAATCCGTGTTTTAAAATAAGTTTCAACAGAACAAGAACACATTTGTAGGCAAGATTGTGAATGGACAAATGAAGGTATGTATGTGTCAGTGTGTGAGAATTTAGTTGTACAGTATTATGTTTGTGAGTTTTAATATGTGTACGTGTGTGTACATGCATATTAAGTTAGTCAGTGAAGGGAATATGATGAATGATCACCAGGGAAAGCAGTGGAAAGGAAAAAAAAAGACATGTGTTAGGAAATATTTAAACAACATGAATGATGCTGGTGTTGTTAAAAGTTATGTTGGAGAATGTTCCGAGTGTTACATCCTTCTAGAATTGCCAACACAGTCAGTATGAGACCAGAGAACTGCTAAGTATACAGTAGTAAGATCTCGCATCTAATGAATAATAGGTGCCAAAAAAGGTGCGTTAGATACGAATTCGTTAGATGCGAATACATAAACATATGGCGGAAATTATAATCGGTACCAAAAATACAACTGAAACTCAATTGGCTTGTATTTACGGCATACAGCAATAAAAAATATACAAGAAATGTGTAAAATAATCAAGAAACGTGTAAAATAATAAAGAAATGTGGAACATTCTCCTATGAGGGATAAATTCTGTATGCGGTGGCAAGGGACACACGTTATCACTTATCACATGCCGCTCCCTCACTCCCACCACCACATCCTCCACCACCATCCTCCCTCTCACTGTCTGCTGCGTCTCGTGATGATGCTCGGAGTTTTGTTATCTTTTCGTCTGTACTTTTTTCCTTCACAATAAATCCATCAAAGTCATCAGGAATGTCACTAAGAATGTTCACTATATCCTCCTCACCATCACTCACAGTCTCTTGTCCATCATTTTCCTCAAGATTTTCCATAATTTCGTGAAGCTCACGGAGCTTGTTTCTCTGTTTTAGGGAATTTTGAAGTCCACACAGGGAAATAATATACAGTTCGTTCAAGAGTAAACAGGGAAATTTCTACCAGATGAAATACCAAAAAGACCATCATTGTTCAAGAGTAAACAGGGAATAATTGAGGTAAAAAGGGAAATTCTGATGTTGAAGTAAGGGAAATTTTGTCAAGCAGACCTGGCAACACTGAGCTGGAGGGAGGGAGGCAGTGGGGAGTGGCTGTTTGTTCGGGATTTTTCGCTGTTCACTCAGGATTTTTTCATTAGATTTGAAACTATACTTGTTAGATGAGAATATAGGTAGATGTCCAAAACGTCGTTAGATACGAATTCGTTAGATTAAAACACGTTAGATGCGAGATCTTACTGTATTCTCTTTTCCTGTGATTGATGGTAAATATCTATAGCCTAAATTGTAAGGTATATAGCCTAAATATCCATGATTGATCAAAGCTTGCTATCCAGGAGTTGGGAGGCAAACTTCAATTATTCAGACACTGTACTGTACAAGGTAATAACACTGGCTGTGGACATTCAAGGTCACCTATTGAAAAACTGACAATTAATATAATATATTCATTGTCATTTTTTTAGTTCTTAAAGAACAGGCCTAATGTATCTCCTGCATGTTGTAGAAGGTGACTAAAACTTTTAGCTTCAACCAAACTGACAAGTTGAATTCTTCACTCATAACTTCTGATGAGGGAGATGTGGATACTCAATGATCATCTAAGCACATAAATAGGAACCATAGATACAAAATTGAAATAAAAATTAATTTTGACACCTGCTTGTTTAGTAGTAAACTGCTATTTATAAAAACTCCTTCAAATTTATTCTCATAAACTCTGTCTTCTGAATCATGTAATAAAAAAATATCTATAATCAAGTTAATAATCAAATGAAGATGCAGTATCCAACTTAGTTCGATAATATCTTTATAAAATACATGTGAACAAGAAATGACAATATATATTCATACTAAATTGGAAGTTACAGGAGAGGATGGTCTTGTGTCTTACTTAGTTGTAATAATACTGTATCATTAAATATTCCAAATACATAAAAATATAATTTAGATTTAAAAATGAACTTTACCTGGAACTTCAAGTGTTACATTGGCTGACTCAATGTGTCCAAAACCATCAGTTGCAGCGCAGATGTAAATTCCGCGATCTGATGCTCGTACCTGCAATTAAAATTTGTTTATAAACAATGTCTTCTCTAAAATAATGCACTTAATTAAAAGTATATTACAAATATTTACAGTATATCAAGTATACTACTGTATATACTACATTGTAAGGTTCATGAGGCTACTTGTACAGTACCCCAAAAGTGGTGTGCAATGAGGTTGCCAAATCCCATGACAAAGTTAGCCAGGTTATATTTAAAGCACTGCAGAAATTTATTTGGAAATATAACTACCAGTACTGTACAGTATAAAGAAGGAATTTCCACCCAAAATTACAACCTTAATAAACAAGAATACTGTCCATATAAAATATTGAACTTACATTACTAATGAGCAAGAGTCCCTGGCGATCATCAACAGATCGTCCGTATGGCAGCTGGCCATCTGCTCTGCTCCAGGTGACTGACAGTCGTGTCTGTCCACAGGCAAGATCACAACCAAGAAAAAAATATATCAGCATATGATAACAACAAACTATCCACCCACAGTGTTGGTACCTCATCATGGAGGGGATACTCCTCTCTCTGTTCCTGGAAGACTGGTCAGTGGAGTACCTACTGTATCTCCCAGAGGCAGTTTTGTGAAGTGTCATTTAATATTTTGTGCTGACAACACTGAGGATGGCATTTAATTACATATGTAAAGATATGACTAAAATAGTAAAAACAACAACAGCATAAGCATATAGCTCTATGTACTGTATGATACAACTAGGTAAGTTACACAAACACAGACCTGTGGTCCCTTCAGGGAGGTGGCAGTGCAACGGAGGTCAACAGTGGTCCCTAGAGTGACCACCCTGATGACTGGCTCTGATACTGTCACACGGATTGTTGGTCCATCATCAGTGGGTGGTTCTGTGTATAGAGAGGAAGATACCATAATTCTTAACGGGTCTTCTTTCAGTCTCTTTCTTTTCTCTGTATTTAAATGTTTCCCTTTTACAGATTACCATTACAGGACCTAATAGTAAGCACAAACGTTTACTCAAATACAAGACTCTTAATTACCAAAAGCATTAATTTCACCATCTGTTAGTTTACATACAATGGTTCATGCATTATACAGAATTACTCTATACAATATAGCATAATGTTAAATTTTGTATTTTATTTTGCATTAATCAATGGAATTATAATATGGGCACCACACAATGTTGAATATTTTGCATATTAGTCATGAGGCAGTAAGTAATTCATGCACCATGAAAAATTTAATATGGTATATTAAGTCATGCACCATTAAAAGTTCTTGTAGTTGCTGTGGCCACCCCCTTGGGTGGAGTTCCCGGAGGGAACGAGGCGTCGGAGCTATAGATAGATATAGATAGATAGTTGCCAAATTGACAAAGCATATTAAAAAGACTCAATTGTTTGAGTACATCTTAGCCATTTTCAGATTACAGACACTGTTTTTCCTCACTTCAATGCCGAATGAGTTACAAGAGGGAAGTACAGGTCATTATCCAGGAACAGATGGATGTATTTGTATCATCAGTGCTAAACTGATGAAATATTTTTAAATCAACACCACTGATAGACCAGAATCTATGCTGGGTTGAACATGTGTGCAACAGGCTGAGCTGAACATGTACACAGTACAGTATGCATGTGTAACATCCAAAATAACTCATATGGTGGCACAGTGATTTGTAGCTTTGAATAGAAAAGTGTTAACCAATTTGGTGTTATTCCAGGTTTCAGTTGTACAATAATTCCAAACACCTACAGAAAATTTACCTATTACCAGGAGCCCAAATCCCTTATGGGGTGAACATTTCTGATTATAATGTCTGGAAAAGTAATGTCCAGGAATACACATGATGATACAGCTACAATATATAATAATTAAAATCATATTACAATGACTTACTTTGTGGCCACCAGTTATTATTGGTATAGAGAATCTGTGAAACCATCTGAGCCACTTCCTTGTTACTGGAGTCATACACACGGCAAGTTACCCTGCGGTGGCCATGTAAGAGCCGGAGCAGGGAGTAATGTCTGGCTCCATTTGTATACTCCTTAGTACTGTGTGGGGCCTCATCATCCAAGAGGGCTGCTGGATGTGAGCCTTTATCAACCCAGGCTGGTTCCCGCGTGATGGTGATGTGAAGTGGCTCAGAGGAATGGTATGAGCAAGTGAAGTTTTCATACACCTCACGAGCATGTCGGTTGAACATCACTTTGATGGGTTTAAGCTCAAGCATCAGACCTACCGGCATGCAATAATCAAGTGTATGTTAGGAGGAACTACTGAAGTACTATAATCATGATACACAAGGATGATATTAGTACAGTACTACAAACACATGCAAACAACTACATTAATATAACACACATGCAAACATGCAACCAACCATCAAAGATAGTATACATGTACTGTAATAAGACTGCAGTAGCCATACAAAAGTAATTTTTAAGTGGGATTGACGGACTATGCAAGACTAGCATGAGACTGCAGGATGCTGGCAGATGAATCTGTGTATCATACTATTATTTACCAACTACAGTATGTGAAAAAGAATTAATAGAAGCTTCAAAACTGTAGTTTCTTTTAGTGATTGTCTATGAATCACAAAGTATTCATAGAAACAGACTATTACTTAGATGCTATACATATGGTGGACCTTTAAGGTCCAATTTTATATTGGATAATTGTGATATACAAAGATACTATTATATTTTTAAAAATTTTCATACAGACTTTGGGGCTTACAAATGACTAGGATTTCATATAGCATTCACTGCAGGCTTTGTAGAATCACACTGTATACACTGTAAATGTATACAATCTTTGTAATTCACGTACTGTATTCTACTAAGGATTCATTCACAAATTATAATTAATTACTAAATAAACATTATAAAGCCATGCAACTGGGTAATGCTAATCTTTAAAGAAGTACAATTTTTTCATATAATGTAATTAAAGATTATTCTTTGTGTCCTCTCTTAAGATTACAGTACAGGTATATTATATTCAACTCTGGACACATGATTTATGCCAATTTTAAGATTCAGCAACTCATATCAGGGTTGAAAAATGATGCTTCAGTGAAGAGAAAGGGAAATCAAGAAATATACTGTAATATCAGAATAGAATCAAAGTGTTGCACGACATTAACTCTCCTTAAAACTACAGTACAGTACTGTATATGAAGTACTGGGTATTTACAGGAGATGCAATGAAAATGTACCAGAACCTTCATTAAATTTCTTAATTTGTTCAGTTCATGTAATGCAGCCCAAGACAATTTAAAATAAAATAATTAAACAACTAGGTCCTTCTCTGCATTTTATAAACATGAAAATGTATGCAAATGTGTATCTAAGGTCATATTACTTAAAGGAAACCAGTGCATTTTTTTTGCCCAGGGAAAAATAAGGTTAGTAATTCACAAATACTACAGTACGATAACACTTGATAAAGAGATTTTAAAGGGGACTGATAAATGAAAGCATGACACTACAATACCAGTACTACCTCAACAACTGGGTAAGAAAAAATTAACACACAAAAAGCAGGTAAGACAACTACAAGCAGTGATTAAAAACTACAGTATGTACAGTACAGATATGAGCAAAAGTCCAGTCTACTCCATTATTAATAATAATAGAGTAATAATTGTAATTATTACAACACACTTAGACAGATGAAAGAATATTACATGTGTAAGAATATTTTCACTAAAGTACAGTAAAATGTATCACTTATGGCAAGTACAGTACTGTAGTGTATATAATGCATAATTGGATTCCATCATAGTGCACTTAAATAAGGTGTATAAAGCCCTGTACTTAAAAGCAAATTTATGTTGTAAATATGTAGTGATGGAAGTTACCCTCATTATAGTAAATCAAATGGAAGAAATTGCACATTTTCATTGTATTGTTGTCTTCTCACACATGCAAATGAATGTAATCATAAACATTATAGCAGTATAGTTTTACTTAAAAGTAGGAGGGGGAAAAAACTTTTGCTCTTAACTACAGTATTCAGCGTATAGATAACAAACCTGTCTGGCTTTCTAGGCCGCATGAAGAACAATTTCAGTATTAACTATAGCATTAATATTAAAGTTCTCAAACTTCATATTTCAATTTATTTTCAGTGCCACAATTTGTATGGTCACAATAGTACTATATTGTTTTCTCTAAAATGTTCCTTATATATCTTGTGTTATCTCTTATATAAAACTGACTTTTGTGACAACCACCACAGACCAAACTGTGTCTTGTAATTTGATAAGAGATTTCATATAAGATTAAGGATATTCCTGAAGCACGAGTACAATACATCCTGTACCATGGTAGTACTAATAAATTGGCTACAGTTTACCTCCAACAAAAAGGAAACACACAGTTCATCATTTTCAATTGTAATTTCAGAGACTATCTTTCTGAATATATCTTTTAAAGCACACAAAATTATAGTACTGTACTCTGTACCTCTACTCTGACCAAGATGAAATTATATCCCAGCAATGTAAATAATATAATATTGAATATACAAAGATAAATTATTTAGAAAACTGAGAAGAATTACACAAAACAAAAACTAAATTCACATACCTTCTTGTCCTGATCATTTGTCATATGTAGAAGAATTAATTATAAGATTAATAGTCCAGCTATATGATGTTTTCCAATGTTGCAAATAGTTATTCAATGTACCAAAAAGTAGTTAACTATATTCCATTCAACGACAGTGAAAGCGAGTCACCGGAAAACCTGTTCACGTAGGAGAAAGGCCACACTTTCCTTTCTCAAAATATTACCATTATCATATAACATACACCAATGTAAATAAAGTAATAGGTATCAGTCTTCAGCATGCTTTTTGCACTTTGTAGCTATAAATAAATTTATAAACTATTCCTACCTGATCTGGTACAGTAGGTTCCATAATATCCAGGGAGGCAATTACACTGTACAGCACCACTGGGAAGTTGTGTACACGATTCCTCACGTCCATTACAAGGACACTGTACACACCTGCTTGTGGCCAGGTCTCGGTAGTGGCCTGGTCTGCATTGCTGTAATTTATAAAATGTTATCAGTGTTATATGCACTTATTATAAAAGCAGGAAAATGCACAAAGGTTTTAATTCACTACTCAGATAGGTAAGTCATCCTTCCTTCCCTACTCCACCTTCAACATGGATGCCTATTCACAGTCACCCACTCCACCAGTGGCGCTCAACCTTCCCTCTTATTTCTCCAAATATAATCTGTTGCCCCTCCTACTCACCTTCATCACCATGTAACGTTATCACTGCCTAGCCTTACATCCCCTTATTTATTAAACAATCATTATACCTTTTCCACACTCTTTTTAATGCTTCACTTTCATCCTCTGTAACTCTATCTTCCCTCTTTATTATCATCTACTTTCCATATCCCTGTATTTAAATAGTAACTGATTCAGAGAGACAAGGAAACATACCTCACAGGAAAGTCCAGTATATTCACGAGGACACTTGCACTGCTCAACATCCAGTGCTCTGGGCTGTCCAGTGTTGGAGGTATAGGCTGTGTCCATGATAACGTTCTGTAGGTACGTTGCCCTCATCCGGTTACTCAGGGTGGCACGGATCAAGATGGCTTCTACTGATGCTAGAGCTTCCAGGAACTCCTCTCTGTGCCATATATAAACCATCATTAAGCAAAAACCTCATGAAAACTCAAGTGCTATAACAAATTTACCTCTGAAAAACATTTGCAATTTTATGGTACAGTACAGGAAAAGGGAAACTTTACTGATCTACAGTTTGCCAACAACAATAATTTTATGTACATAAATATTATTTCTACCATTAATTCGAGGGCAGATACAATATGATACAGTACTGTAATAGGGTAACAATAGAACAGGCACTGTATATACACCGTTGTAATGTATTGCCCCATTAAAATGTACATTATAAAGTTCAATTAAGACCTGGTGGCAAGCTGCTGGTTCACAGTGAAACTGGACTCAGTCAACAGGACAGAGTATGGTTGCTTCTCATTCGGTCTCAGTGGTGTAGGCTTCATCCATATGAATTCACGGCCTCCAGAACTGCGGATGATGATGTCAGAGTCGGTGTATATATCATCACCGGATTCAGTCTCATACCACTGGGTGACAGACAGGTTCCCACCATAGGATGCTAGTCGGTTGCCTGTGAACATCTGAGGAAGAGAGCCAATTCACACAGTTCAGGGTAAATGTTACTGCACATAAAACATTTTGTAAGTATAAAACTGTACAAGAGAAGAAAAGTTCAATTTCCCAGATTTACGTATCTCTGAATTTGTGCAGCAAGTACAGAGATAAAGTGTGCACCTGGCTTTAACTCATAGATTAAATTCATTCTAATTTTCTCTCTAGCACAATCTATGCAAGTTTGCACTCATTACAGTTGTACTTAGACTAAAGTGACTTCTCAGTTTCTGTACCCTTACATTAGTCCTGGATAAGTAAAATAACACTACACATTGATGAACAAAGAAAAATGAAAAGAAAAATTCATTCTTTCATCATGATAATTTTCAGTCAAAATAATATTCATATCACCGAAAGAAATGTTGTCGTATGCACACCTGTGGGAGCGACCAGTAATATGTCTGACTGTCTGGAAGAATATCAAAGTCAGTGAAGGAGATCTGGTTCTGCTCCTGGTCGATGTAGAAGTTATCTTGGATCACATTGATCTGAGGGCTGAGAAGAAGTAAAATTAATATACAGGATATACAACATCTTCCTTCAATGGGTAAACAGCCCCTACCAGGGAAGTTTGTAGCACAAGTATAAGTCAAATATGCCACAGGAATGTCATAGTAACCCAAGTGTAAAATATAAACTCTTCTAAATGTATTGTAATTACCGGTCAGAGAAAGAGAAGCCATGCTCAGCGAAGAGCTGCATGGGCAATTCGATGCGGTAATAATTGGAGGAGAAGCACTCCGATGTCACCCCACTACACCAACACTCAAGGCAACCATCCGGGTTGCCCCTTGTCAGGCGGAAGAATCCAGGCCGGCAGGTGTCACAAGAGTCTCCAAACACATTGGCCTGTCGGGTGTGTTATGGCATCACAAGTTGGTTTACAAACAGAAATGTGAAGCTTCAATGAGCTTTTATAAAAAACTACTGATATGATTTATAATTTTGACTACTTTAATGACTGATAGTTCTTGACATATAAACATCTATCGTACAATCTGTATTTTGACAAATGGGCATTTTAAAAAACAATAGGGTACTACAAATTCTTCATAGAAAAACTATAAAGTACCTGACACTAAGTTACTACACTAAGCCTAAACCAACAGGACAAGAACTTCAAAGCTTTAACTTTCCCTTTGATTATACCTTGAAATGGCAATGGCCAAGCCACTTTTTCTTTACCAACTCCTTACCAACCCAACTGTATTTCCTTCTATATATCCTTTAGCAACCCTACTTCTTCCCTACACATCTCTAACATAACCTGTCAACACTTCCCTTCCCAGTTTCCATGTTACAAAGGAAAGGATTTCAAGGCTGTACTCATTATTCTCTGACCTCACCTTGCATTGACATTCTCCACTCTCACTGCAGGGCCCAATCTGACCTCGTGGGTCACAGTTACAGTTTTGGGAGTCACGGCGACGCACACAGGAACCACCTCTATTCTCATAGCCAGGGGCACACTGTTCACACTTAGTGCCAGCTGTGTTCCCTTGACAGTTCTGTGGGAAAAATTTATGAACTTTATTCATTCACCTTTGTACATTAAGAATTATGCTTGCCAGATTCCTACCACTGTAGCATTTACAGTCACTCTGCTCTCTCTTATTATTGTAAAGGGGTACAACATTCAGGAAACTCTGGACAAAAATACATCTTAAAACCATTACATTACATCTTATATTAATCCATCAATTTCAGTGACAATATCTAATTTCTCTCTTGCTACTCACTGAGCACTGTCCAGTTTCAGGGTCACATTCTTGAGAACGACCATTGCAGTCACAAGGTACACATAAGGCCAGGAATATGCCCGTGTCTGAGCGTGTGTATCCAACGGCACAATCCTCACATGACAGCCCATTGTAGCCTTCAGGACACCCACACATCTCCACAGCATATGCACGTGCCAGGCCAGTGTTGCGTGGCTCAGCATAGTCCAATGTCACATCTTTTAGCCTGTGTACACATAATAAAAAAATATTTCACTTTAGATTAAAAAGGATACCCAATCATTTTCCCTTGTACAATTTTAGATACAATGAGCTTCCTCCTCTACTCATTTGTCTTTAATAGTTTGGTAATATTCGTGGTTGTCTAGATCTAAATATAACTTTTATTGGCTACTGATCCCAGCATATGAAAAAACAAAACTCCTAAACTAAATACAGAATTCTTATATCTCAATATGACGAGTTATTGAACAGGAACTACAGTATTGTATACATAACAATTTCAAACATACGCGACTTCATCAGTGTTAGTGGCGTAGGTTGCCTTGATAAGAATATACTTGAGGTCTGCCAGGGCCATCAAAAAGTGCTCCCTGTTGGATATCTGACCATTCTGCCTCTCCCAGAACTGTTCGTACATGGGAACCTTGAAGGTATTCAGGCGGGAAGGAGACACAGTTACATCACTAGAGATGTAGTGCCTGTGTGTGATGTCATTGCCCTGTGGAGCAAAAGGGTAGTGATAAAATGTAATTAATAACTCTGGAAAGAATAATATACACATGCTGTATTAATCAACAAGATTATACCACTAACTTTGAAGAGACAAACAAATATATAGGTCAAATGTTTTAAATGCTAGACTTAACATAGCAACAATACAAAATACAGAACAGTACAGAACTTACAAATATCTCAACAGCATAGGCATTATTTGTGGAAATTTGTTCTCCCCGTGAGGGAACATAGCGTAGGTTGTAGGTCAGGTATCCTCCATATGATGACACCTTGTTGCCCAGAAATCTTGCTGGTAGGCTCCAGTAGAACACCTTGTTGTGGTAAAAAATAAATAACAAGATTGAGTAATGATGGGATACATTAAGTAGTGTATAAACGAAATGAAAGAGATTATATGAATATGAGTACAAGTGCTGGACACTATGCTACATAATATACATATATATATAATTTATTAGGAAGTTAACATACAATTAGATGTCATACTGAAATTGTACAATTTGTAACTTACTTCTTGCCCAACACGTGAAAATTCCCTGAAGATGAGTTCTCTAGAGCCAGAGTCTACATAAAGTCCACTATTGATGATTTTTTCCTGGTCTCTGTCCACCAGTTCAAAATCTTGACGATAGTTGGTGAATGAGACTGATTCCTGGGAAAGAATATATACAATTAAAACTTATACGGCATTATATATGGTGTTCCTCTAGATAAGTTACACTTCATCTAAGGGTGGGGAAATTTAATTTTAAGAATACATGTATAGTAGAAAAATAAATGGCTTTGTTCTGAACACACCCGAGTTGAAACCACCTAATGGTACCCTAGTTGGGGATAACAAATAGAAATCTGGCTGTGTAACTGTAGGAGACAAGTAATTTGTTCTTTAGCTCTAACCAATATTCAATCCCCCTACAGGAAGAGAGGTCAAACAGGTCACAAGGTTTCCTACTCAAGTAAACATTAGCCATCTCTTAATGTATGGCAGAAATAATGTGGAAGTGACATGTAAGAAAGAATAAATGCCAAGATTGGCAATTGGGTTTCAATTTGAAATGTTCATTTTACCTAAGAACAGAGAACTTCCTAACAAACAAGTAATGTAAGCCCCACCATACATCTGTTTACCTGACAACACTAAACTAACCTGTTGTCTGTACCAGTTAGATGAAGTGCAGTTATCTGTGATACCCATACAGAAGCAGGGAATACAGCCATCACGGTTGTTCTCATTCAGGTAGAAAGACTTCGCCTTACATTGGTCACATTTGGGGCCAGTGGTGAGTGTCTGGGAATATAAAAACTTGGGTAAATATTTATACCTTTATAGTGAACAAAACACATAGGTGGGTGCATAAGTGAAGGTAGTTAAGATTGGTGGAAGAAATTTATGTTACAGTGCCTGTTTTAGATTCACATGTGGGACTGTCACACATAATATCAGTATGTAGTATGTACTGTTATCATTACTGTCTGAAAATACTAAATAATATGTTCCTGATCCAGTATATTGCATGAATCTTTTGTGTGTGTGTGTGTGTGTGTGTGTGTGTGTGTGTGTGTGTTTTCTTGGGGGGGGGGGGAGTAGGTGGGTTTATATCTAAGTACATACATGTAACATCTATGTCCCACATTATCCTACTCATGGGTATAAGTGAGTTTATGAGTGGTCTTGTACTCACCAATATCAGTGTTCCATGTGGAAGTTGGTGCAAATAAAAGAGAGGATTTAGGATAAGTAAAGAAGGTTAAAGGACAAGGAAAATAATGATCACAAAGTATACCAAAGATAGAGAATATAAATTATGTACAATATGTGCAATACTGTTTATGTAATGTATGAAAATAATGAAGGGTAGAAAACAACACTGAAAATCAGGGCTAAGACATGGTACTGTACTTGTATTAGGAAACTAGAAATAAATATGAAATTAACAAATATAAATAATATTACTGTACATGATTATATTGATAAGCTGAATTTAAATATTTAGGATAAAAGTAATAAATTCTTGTAATATTACAGTATCTAAACTATGGAAGTACACTTCCCTAAGGATTATGAAGTTGTTTGTAGCACACTATATATTTTGATCTGCAAGAGCGGTGTGTGACATGTACAGCCAGATATTGTACCATTTTCTTCAGGGTCATAAATATTTATATATATACAGGTACTGTACAGTACATATATAGTTTTTTCTTTTGTCATGGTAACTTACCCATTGCTACTTCTAACAAACCTGAAGGTCTCAATTACAGTTAAGGGTAAGGCCATACATCATCACCCAACTGTAGGGTTTTGGCCTGAAGAGATGTGAGTGATACAGTACTTCAGTTCTGAGACAGTCACTTTCAGCTCTTCATCTGTCCCCCTTTTTTTTTTTTTTTTTCTGTCCCTCCATTGTATTTCTTCTCCAGCCTTGTGAGGATCAGTGCACAATAGGCTGTAGCCCAAGTGTTTTTTCATTCATGCACATACCACTATTAATAAACCCTTCGAATCTGAGGTAGATTGGATACAGTAAGGTTAGATATAGATAATGCTACTGGGATTCATCTCACCTTACACTGACAGTATCCGCTGGAGGTGGGTTCCTCGTATTGGCTTCCTGCTCGGCTGCATCCACCATCTGTCCATTTTAGAGGTTACAGTAAATTGCAACCCAGATGGCAAAGATGTCAAACAACAGATGTCACAATGTGGTTCAAATAATGAGTAAATGGGGAGTAAAGATATGCGTTGGAAAAATTACTGAGAGTCAACTTTAGTACTGAATGCTCTCAATTATATCATTATGGTACAGAAAGTATATTTCAATGAAAAAAAAATCCTTTATAATAAGTAGGCGATGTAATATTGTATTCACAAAAAAACACACATACATGGAATGCAGTTGTAATGTTAATAAAATTTAGCTACCGGTAATGAAAGACACAGATAGGCCTACATACACAATTCTAAACTTGAATCTGATGTGGTTCAGAATGATGACTGTCCACAAAATAATAATAATTTCTGGTACTGTACCAAGAATATCAATATACTGTGAATTCTTTATGCACTACATTACTGCTCATATATCAATTATGAAGTATGAGTGATTGAACCATTTAGTAAAAATTGCATTACTGTATTCGAAACACCATATTTAATGCAATTACATGTAGCTAAAAGCATATGTACTTAACACTCAAGATCCATACGCTAAACAAACCCCATGCAACTGCTGTGATCATACCCATTATCATTGCTTTCCCCATCCCACCTCAACATAATTATCACACTGTCTTCTCTGGTAACTCATTTCTACTGCACCCATTCTACAGTAGACTGTTGTACCTTTGTCTATGTCTCAGTGGTGACAGGTCTATACTACTGTAATTCCCAGTCCATGTTTCACTTCCAAGCTCACATTACTTAACCTTCCTGATTCTCCCCAGCAATCCTCTGAGTTGCCTACCACTCACTGCTATTCAAGGGGTAGGAAGTAAATAAATAAATAATGGTATTCATGGCTAATGAATATTCAGAACAATAACAAAATCACCAATAACAGAAACAGTAATTGAAAATCAATACAAAACTACAATGTACAAGACAAATCAAAGAAACTATTCACACAAGATTATGAGATACTACGCATAGGATACAGTTTATTACGGTAATAACTATGTATGGTCAGCAACACAGAAATCCAAGGTAAATATGTTGTCTTCTTTTGTATCCTGCGAGAACTAATGTTGCTATAAATTCCACAGTAGATATATTGTTCACAACTTTCGAACACAACCTTTTGACAAAAGTCACATAATGTACTATGATGTTGTTAAAAAGTATGTACAGTACTGTACTGTACCTGCTAAATGAAACAAAACCCACCATCAACAAGCAGACAGTATTAACAGTATACCAATGATTTCTGTCTTTAACCATACATGTGTACTTGTACTACTGCACTACAAATCAAGCTTTAAAGTGCAGGAATAATGTTCAGTATAGTATCTATAAAAATCAATCATAACTACGGTACTATCATAGTTCCCAAAAGTAAATAATACTTCAGGCTGAAATCATGTGAGTTTTTTCATCCTTTCACTGTCAGGAAAATTATCAGAAGAGAAGTCAGTACTACATCAAATTTAAATCAGCCTAATATTACATCAATCCCAAAAACAGAGGACATGAGAAATGGAGGATCATGAAAGTTGAAATCAGCATTTTTTTTCTGCTAATCCACAGCACTTGAAAACTTACCTATGATGCAGAAGTGAAATTCCTCTTTCACACTGGAATAGTATGAAGTACGAACATAGGTACTTTAAGGCAATGTACAGTCGGCAAAAAAAGTTTCGTTACCACCCCTACGTTAATTCTAACATGGGTGAGCGCGGTAGGGCTGGTACTCGGCCAACTGGGCAGCTGGTGCCTCGTCATCCGAGACTGGTATTGTCTTCACCCCAACCTATAATATTTAGGCCGCGTCAGTGACAACTTTTTTATATCAAAAGTTTAGCTAATTTTAAATTAAATTTTGAGTGTTCAAGAACTCTTACTATTTAACTATTCATTATTAAACATACGGAAATGCGTCTGAGTATTTTAGAACAAGAATAACCGTGAAATAACCAGAAAAAATAGCACTGGGTGAAAGAACGTCATTCCTACTTCTCTGCCCATTAGACACTGAGGAGCACGGAGGGTGATGGAGGTATATAAGACACTTGCTTCACGCCTGACTCGCCAGTCAGGCGTACCAACATTACATCACACTGTTAAAAGGATGGTAACAAAACTTTTTTTGCCGACTGTACAGTACTATACATTTGATGTATGTACAGTACAGTCTATGGATTTCAGTTATAAAATACCCTTTTCATATGAGGCAAGACTATCAAGACTGACACTCTCAATTGATCTCTACTGTTGGTCTATTTCAGCCTACCGAAGAAAATATTCACATATAAATACTGTACACTATACACAAGCATCCATATATATATATATGTAAAGAATGAACATTATACCCTCATTCATACAATAAAAGTAATTCAGGGTGCCAACAGACCTCACCCCATCCTAACTTACACAAGCCCTCTATTCGTCCCTAAATATTGTCATCTGAATGTATATGAAGTTTCAGAACTGTAGTTATGAGTTGTTAATAAAGGCTCCTCCTCAAATGGATTTTATTTTCTACATACCTGAATAGTACAGTGCATCAAAGATGGATTTAGTTAGGTTAACACAGGGTGGTTTATGAACAACAAAACATCAATGTATTATTATGACAGCACAGGGCTCTCTACAGTAATACGTATGTACACTACTGTAAGACTCAAAAGGGACTTCTAATGTAATAATGAGGTAATGTTGTGCTTAGTGTTTAATAAAGTCTTATGGATATATGCATGGATACTACTTGTTCTTTATAGTCCAGGAAAAAAAAAAAAAAAAGATTGAGATTTTGGATTGGCTTTACTTTGCTAATGGTATTGGTAATGTCACTGACAAATACTTCTCCAGGGAAAAATAAATTACGTCTCTGAATTATTTCCAGTAATTAACGTTGTTGGTAATGATTTTGACACATCCCTCCACAGGGAAGAGTGCAAATTATATATTTGAATTTTTGTAGTGTTAAAAAGCTATAGGTACAAGTAATGAGTTTGAAGTACAGTATTTCTCATAGGAGCAAGACACACATTAATATTTTGAGTTAGCTTCGAGCTATTGTATTGTGACAGCTTGCTGTGTCCAAAATTGATATCCTGGGTACTAGATAATGTTTTCTAAAATAAATAATTAAATAAATATATAAATAAATTAATAAATAAATAAGACAAGAGTTGCGGATGATCTTGATAAGCCCCTCTGGTCTTTAGGTATGCATAACTATGTTATGTTATGCATAATGCTGGTATAACACTTTTGATATGGTTGAACACAACTTTTATATTTTTTTGGTTAAAATAATCATAATTTGTGGTCGAATAGAATTAGCCTATTGTGCAATGAGAATATATAAAAAAAATTTACATACTGTACCGCATTTCTGCTAAATATTATAACTAACTATTTACTGCATACAGTACAGTACAGTACTCTATAATTATATTTCAACCTGGACACTAACCATGCACTTTAAAGGTTGATTATAATTATAATAATATTACATGCTAAAGTATGAAAAAAGATCAAAAGATTAAATACATCAAGAGTAGCCATAGGTAGTAGCTCATTTTGTAATATAAAAAAATCCTTTATTTTTCAAATACATTGTATGTATCAGCTTAACATGAGCCATCCGACTTACAGCAGTCAGCCTCATCTGACCGATCACTACAATCAGGATATCCATCACACAATTGCAAGGCACTAATGCAATTGCCATCACTGCAACGGAAAAAGTCTGGACCCACACAGCACCCAGCCTGCTCTCTCTCATCACTCTCATCTCGACAGTCAAAATATCCATCACAGAGTTGTCGACGATCAATACAGGACATATCTCCACACTGGAACTGTGAGGCTGTGCAAACTGGACAAAAATCTTCATCACTTCCATCTCTGCAATCACCGTAGCCATTGCACACCAATCGGTTGTCAATACAGTTGCCAGAGTTACAGGTGAATTCATACAGTAGGTTACAGTTGCCTGGGCAGTTGGTTGGTTCATCACTTCTGTCCCTACAATCAAGTCTACCATCACACACTCTTCTTCGATCTATACAAGTTCCATCACCACACTGATGCATGAAGGTGAGATCACAGTTGCAACTAGATGGTTCATCACTTCTATCACTGCAATCAATTCTACCATCGCATACTCTTCTGCGATCAATACAACTTCCATCGCCACACTGATGCATGATGGTAAGATCACATTTGCAGCCTGGCGGCTCATCACTGTAGTCCCGACAGTCAATGCGTCCATCACAGACTTGGTGTAAATCAATACAAGTTCCATCACCACACCTGTGTGTTGTTCTTGGGTCACAGTTGCAGCCCGGAGGTTCATCGCTCAAGTCGTTACAATCAATTCTACCATCGCATACTCTTCTGCGGTCGATGCAAGTTCCATCACTACACTGATGCATGATGGTTAAATCACAATTGCAACTGGATGGTTCATCACTTCTGTCACTGCAGTCAATTCGTCCATCACAAACTCTTCTGCGATCAATACAAGTTCCATCTCCACACAGATGCATTATTGTTAAGTCACACCTGCAGCTTGGAGGTTCATCACTTCTGTCGTAGCAGTCAACTCTCCCATCACAAACTCTTCGTCTATCAATGCAATTTCCATCCCCACACTGATGCATGATGGTCAGATCACAATTGCAACTTGGTGGTTCGTCGCTTCTATCAATGCAGTCAACTCTCCCATCACAAACTCTTTGTCGATCAATGCAGCTCCCATCACCACACTCATGTTCAGTATTC
Source organism: Petrolisthes cinctipes (assembly GCA_033782935.1). NCBI lineage: Eukaryota > Metazoa > Arthropoda > Malacostraca > Decapoda > Porcellanidae > Petrolisthes > Petrolisthes cinctipes. The sequence goes on along the minus strand of JAWQEG010003251.1, from coordinate 110,428 downwards.
AAATCACAAGAGCATCGGAGTTCATCTGATCCATCGAGGCAATCCACTCTTCCATTGCACCGTACTTGTGAATCGAGGCAGACACCATCATTGCACTTAAAATGAAAATACTCATCGCAGGTGCAGTTGCAGTAGCGCTCATCAGAGAAATCGGGACAGTCTATGTTACCATCACAGTGTTGTGTACGAGAGATGCAAGTACGATCAGCACAGGTCCACTGGCGAATGTGGCTGCATGGTAGGCTCTCTATATCACATCACAGGCCAGAAAAGATGCTGAGTGTTAGTTTGTGCATACTAATGGGAACTAGAGTCACAATCAATACTATATATCCAGACCAGGAATTGTTTAAGTTTTGAATAATCTGACAGAGCACTGAATAATTTTCAACAGTCTTGCAATGCAATTCATGCCTTGACTATTTCAACAAGTTCAATGCTGTCTCAAACTTATCATAACTTTCACTAACCCTGGATATGTAATACAAATTGCAGCTGTACACCATTTGGCTGCCATAGTAGACTATATTGCCACACTGATCTTAAAACTTGCATGTCTGAAATTTGTTTCAGACCTGTACCAGTATCATTGACAAATGGTTCAGGTAAAATATCTTGAATTTGTAATTCTCCTGAAATCATTACTGTGTCCAACTGTCTATTCAGGCCAGCAAATGGTGTTCATTGTTACTTCACTATTAGTGTTAAACATTAAACTACATCCTTGCCATTCTTATCAATGTATATTTTCATTGTACTTAATTATACAAGTGCTTTTTACAAAAAATTTAAACCCATGCTAGGATGATCATACTTTATTATAATCTTCAGTATCTTCACTCAATGAACTTGCACATTCTAAATGGACAAAAGAAAGCACTTAACATAAATTACTGTTTTGTACTGTTAATACTGTACTTGCTGAGAATGGCAATGATTTCCTAAGGTCAAGCACATGCATTAAAACAGTAAATCCTCATTTCATGTCAAAATATTCTAAATCATTTGAAAGTAAATAGTGTACAGTACTGTATACTTTATAAGTAAACGTATGGCAGTATGTACAGCTCAGTTCCAAGATATAATGGACTGGAACACTACCTTATAAGTGAAGTGTGATCAGTAAACAGTATTTAGGGAAATTGTCTTACTATCCAAAATACTGTACATGAAAAGTTTATCTAAGATTTACTGCACTTTCATTAGAATTACAGGAGTAGTGGTATAGGATATTGTCTAGGAATTCATGGCTAGGAAGGAGTTACTAAAATCTTGGCATCAATAAGAGAGATGAGGATTTACACTAAATTATATGAAAAAATGCATTATATACTGTATATCTTTACATTCTAAAGTTATTGAAAGCATAATATCATGCACAAATTTCTACTCTACCTTACATACATGCAATTCTTTATCTTCATAAAGTTTTGGTAGTGTTTACATTGTTAAAGTACCTTGATCCAGTGTATTCACAGCTGTGTGCAAAAAAACATACTGCTATATAATGGTTTAGCCCATGAATAGTGCTCATTCCTTTGCCCCCCTCACTGGAAGTCAGGTCTCTAAGTAAACAACAAGCACAAAATTTTTTCATCTTGTATTTGCTGTCGAGATAGACACCTGCTGACCAATTATCCAATTAGGGTAGGGGATGGGCCCCTTGTGCCTGGACTATTATGAACTATTTAAGTGGATGACAATATTCTTCCAGAAGACTAAAGAAAATCCACACACCTAGGCAGTAGTTCGGGTTTTCATCACTCTGGTCTGAGCAGTCCAAATGGCCATCACAGATGCGCTCAAAATGGACACAAGTGCCATCACTACATCTGTGACCACTGTTGAAGCAAACTGTTGAGGAGCAAAGGCATAAGGGACATGCAGGGTAGCTGTGGGTCTTAGTGTTCATTAATGCAAGCCAATTAATGCAGCAATGTTATGCAGTCACCAAAAAGAGTTCACAGATACCTGGATACAAGTTATTTCAAAATGAACAGTCTGACTTCAGTTGATACACAGCAATGTTCAGATGTTTTTTATTGCTGTTTCATAACTCATGAGGGTTGTGACATCTGAGAACTTTTCATGGTGAATGAACTGGAACTCAAAAAAGTATCTATATCCTTGAGCATAACATTTTAACAACATTGATAAATGGGAACAACTGAAATATACAAGTACAGTATTGTACTGGTTCTCAGTACTGTACATGTTGGATGCTCAAAAATCATCATTAGCTGCTCCATAAAGTACAGTACTGTACATAGTATGAAGGTTTAGATACTTTTTATGAGAATAGTATTAAAAGTCTGCACTATACCCAAGTAGGCTACCTTGTACCAAAACAGATTATCATTGAAAAAAAAAAAAAAAAAAAATCAACACAGTAAGCTCTACTAAATGGTAGTTCAGTCAATGAATCACATTGGAACTCAATATATAAATATAACTTTAATATTTGGTGTTGGAACCATTTCTTAACAAGGTTGGTTTTCCAGCTCAACCGAGTTTGTATTGGTGGTAAAAACGGGAAATTTGCAGACTACTAATTTTTTACTTACTTGTATGATCGATGCTGTAATAGTTATATCAATACTGGTAATAATGCTTTCCAAAGCTTATTGTATTTTCTAGTTTTGCTTAGTACTAATGCAATGCCACTTTTAATGAATTTGATTGGACAAAAATTTTACTGAGTGTAGACAATAACTTAATTTACCGAGGGCATATCGTTATCAATTCCATATTAGTGGAACATATGCATTTTCATTCAGTGAAAGCTTACTGTGGATGAAGATAAACTTAAGCATGTAGTCAGTAATTATAAAACTTACTTGTATACTGTATGCAGAACACGGTACTGTACTCTAAGTATATGTTAAGTTATCAAAGATTGCAATGAACAACACAGACAATAGTGAACTCTACAGATGAAAGGGTTATATAAATAATATTTAGTGCAACATCATGGTACAACTGGATGGTTTAATCTAAAGTATTTATCTAATATACTATAAATTACATGGTATTTTGTTTAGTTTTTCAACATTTCTCATCTGAGTAAATACCACATACTGTAACGCTCCTTTTTATTTTTATTCAATGGATCTTTTTGAGTTACCCCTTTTTATATTTTTCTTGTCCATCCTCGAGTTGAAGGCACGGTCGAAGAAAAGGAAAACGTGATAGTAGTGAATATATTGATATTTAACGAGCGTTAACAATACTGACTGCACAAGTGAAAATTTACAAATGAAAACACCACTGAACAATCTCGGACTAGAATCTATGCCAGACTGCATTCTTTTACATGCTACTGAGCCTTGATCCTGTGACATGAAGAGGCATGGCACCAATGCATGTACAAGCGCTCATCAAAACACCAGTTCGAGTACCAGCTTGGTCAGTGATGCTTTCTGTGATCTTACCATCACACTCTTTCTCATCCTCATAGTTGTTGCAATCTTTGATACCATCACAGCGGCGGGACCAAGGGTGTACTGAGCCGTCCAGACAGGTGAAGGTGGTCATGCAGGTTACACGGTCTTAGCAAAATCACACCCAGAGAGGTACATTAGTTTACTTTGGCAAAGGCATTAATAGTTAGGTCTCACCATTAAATCAATTTTCATATGTTTCTAGCAACAGCAATTAGAGGTACAGTATTGCACTATCCTTTCATACCAATGATGGTTATTGGATGGCATATATTCAGTTTAGTTGGCTTAGAAAAAGGACCTCATTTTATCATATGGTGGGAGGGTTATACTTCTATTTTTGTGATAATAAAGTTGAAAGATGCAATTCTCTCCCTTGTTTTATTAAAGTCATGCTGCTGTTATTACCTTGCAATGTAATGAATAAAGTTTAATGTCCAAAATACTCTACTATAATTAAGTATTCAACTACACTGTACATCACATCAGCAATAAAAGTGTAAGTTTACATACTATCACACCAAATACCAAACATACTACGGTTATTAAGTTCAGAAATAGAATACAGGTACAGTACATGTACAGTACTATAAAATCATAAATACTGTTTACTCACATAAATATACCATACACTATAATGCTATGGGTATGGTATATAAATAACTCCAATGAGAGTCAAGAAAATAAAATGCTTACAAGCACACCCAGTACATGCAAGATACGAGAATCACACTTCACCACATGCTGGCCAATGGTTAGTTATGGAAGGCATTTCCTGAACCCAAAATTTATCACAATTTTTAACAATTATAATTATGCAATTCAATTATTTCTGGCTGTTATCCTAACATGCATATCTCTCGAGCCATTTAATTGTTATAAAAAACCCATGTAACACACTTTCTGAAACACTGTAGCTTCATGACGTGTATGTCATGACGTGTGTGTGTGTGAGTAGCAGTTGACCTGGGCCACGGTAACGGGCTTGATGAAGCCCATGTCCAGTGTCGGAACATTAAAAAAAAAAAAAAAAAAAAAAAAAAAAAAAAAAAAAATGTATTGTATACAGTATATATATAAACTTTCCTCCCTGGCAACTGTGCGTCTTTATTTCGTTGATGATGGTACTGATGAGAGGTGAAATGGGAGAACCAACAGACTGATGGTCAACAGTGGAATAGATGCTGCAAGATTCAGCCACATGACCATCATTTATACCTGTAATTACTAATTTTCTAGTCATCCGGGATCAGTTCTATGTACTGTGAGCCAATGGGGCAGATCCAGCACTGGGTTCATTAGACAAAAGTATCATGCTCTGGGATATGACATTTTCATTTTCAGTAGTACGGTATACAAAATATTCCAAGTACTTTGGGTCTAGCAAAAAGTACAATGCTTCAAGTAATGTGCAGTCACCTAAAAATATTTTGTTCTCTCACAGAATAGTGTACTCAAAAGGTCAAGACTGTTTTTCTAGTAACCGTACATGAACACTCTTCTGTGGTCTTTCCTTTCACTAAAGTCTGTATTATTAATGTGGCTGATCCTGAATGTTTACAAACATTATATAATGCACAATATCAAATATTCTTTTACTTAGCAACTGATTGGCTGCGTGCCTTTTAACTTCTGGGAGATAAGCTTTAACCAATCACTTTTGGTATACAAAATATTTGCTATAGCTATTTAACATCAAGTAGCATAAACAGACCTACAGTATAGTAGAGAGCCGAGAGAAAATCCTGCCATCAGCAATTCACACTCCATTACAAACTGTATACTATATAGCATCTTATACAACTCCTGTGTAACTGCATATTTTATTAGCAAACTGTTTTTCCTTGGCATTACAGTACTGTATTCCACAGTCCTACAATATATGGTACATTCCTAGTCCCCTGGGATTAGGGTTGCAAACTCACAAACATGATCACAAGGTGGTATGACGGCCAACAGGTGCAGTATTGCTAGTAAATTTTATTAATTATACACCTGAAAAAGAAAAAAGTCTCCTTCATTGGAGTTAAGTTTGAAATAAGAGGGGAGGGCAGCTGAAATGAGGCATAAGGCTTATAATATTAAAATCAGCCCTAAAACTGATGGTTCTTTGGGGAACCAACTACGTACAGTATCCTGAAAATACCCAGAATACCCAGTGAAATGGATTACACTCACATTCACTCCCCTTTTCCAAGTCAATGAAATTTTCAGCTCTCTCTCCACAAGTATTTGCATCCATGATGAAATTCCCTTTATTTACCCTTGGTGCAATGATCCATTCCATTAACTGTCAAGTGAAAACTAGGTTGCAAGCCCTAACATACACTCCTAGAAAATTTCTTCACAAGGTTCAATACTTTTGACTATAATTTTCACTCTAAGCATTGCTCACATTTTTAAGAGGTTATCCCCACTTACCTGGCTGGCAGCTATCTCCAGGTACTTGAGGATTGCCAGTGTATCCTGCAGCACAGTACTCACACCGTCGACCCTGGTATCCCTGCTGGCAGTTACATGTCACATGACCATCATTGCCAACGTAGCATGAAGAGGAGAACCTGTAAGAGAAACCATTACTTATATGAAAACAATGTGTACTTTGGTGTTCTTGTACAAGTCCATATTCTTGTGTAGTAATACCTTGACCGACTTTTTTCTTAAGGAATATCACAGTCACAATCAGTGATGAAACTCATACAAATCTGAGGACTTAATTTTATAGACTTCAGAGGCCTAAATAGACGTCTATAAACTAAGAAAATGTCTCACTTACTGATTGTTGGGTGTACTGAGAGGGCATGGACAAGGCAAGCATTGGATATTCCTTGCTGGGTCACCATATTCATTAGGTCCACACTCCTGCTGAGGTACACAACGACCCAGCCAGGGTCCGTCAGATACACGTCGATAGTTGGGTGCACAGTCCTACACAATGGAATATACAAATTCAAATTACAGGAAGTGAGGCAACAGCAACACCCATGTCCCATATTACTCCACTGAGGGATGTAAGGGTCTGAGGCTGGGCTACAGTGGACAGATCGTTAAGGGAGTACAGTAGGAACGCTTCTGGATATTATAGCACGAAAAATATGCAAACTCAAATTAGATACATTGGTACAACTGGATATCCATCCTTAAATGATCAAGCACCAGTAGCCCTACCTTGGGACCCTACATCCATAAGTGGAGTAAAATGGGAGTCTGCAGATATGTTATTAACAAAGGTATGCATAGTCACCAATTGATTTTGTTTTGGTCCTAATTTAGGGCTGAGATGATTAACTTAAGAAGGATAGATGAAGCCTATGATGCTCTCAGCTCCTGATTTTTTCATAGATAACAAACTAATATAATTAACCGAATGAGCTCTTTCCTTACTTACCGTATAACTGATTAACTGAACCCACCAGCACATTAACCAATTAATTATTCAGTTAATCACAATACATATTCCCTTACCTGACAAGACATGCCTGTGTATCCCTCAGGGCAGCGACACACTTCCACATACACTGCCTGACTCTGTGTACTGTCACTGATCACTGCTGTGTCAAGCTGTACGTCATAGAGTGTTGTATTCACGTACGTACCATCAGTGTATAGTGCCCTGCAAATGACACAAAGTTATGGAAACGAAAAGAATTTATCTCAAAATGTTGGTAATTGTAAACTCCTTTGTATTGGTGAGTTTTCTGTGACATAGCAAAATCTTCTAGAGTTAGTGAGACCACAGTAACATACAATGATATGGCAAAAACTAGTGCATAGTTACCTAATAAGCAAGAACTCCATGTCAGCCAACACCATCATGATCTCCTCTCTACTGGCAGGTTCTTGGGCTTGGATGGACTGGCTTCGTTGTGTGACACGCTTGAACCAATGGCCTGGGGTGAACTCGGCATCCACTTGGTTCACTATATCTGGTCTGAACACTCCACTGTTCACATACATCAGTGTCAGCCCATTACCCTGTATAAATATTAATATAATTCATATACTGTATAAATTCAAGTTAATTTACTGTTATTAAAAGAATTATATTAGATACTTACACTGTATGCATAACAATGGACAACTATACAGTCATAAACATTATTGTAAATATATGAAACTAGGACTGGGTGTGAGAAACTTTGGAGAGGTAAGAGGATATATATATATATATGGATGGCTTTACGAGAGAAATGAAAGCCAAAGTGAGTGGCCTGGGGGTGAAGTTGAGGCTGAATGAAGTAAATTGGTCCTTGGTGGCAAGTTTGTTTGCGGATGACACTGTGTTGATGGCTGAGAGTGAAAGGAATTTACAGAGAGTGTTGGACAAATTTCAGTCTGAGTCTAAACGAAGGAAACTGAAGGTGAATGTTGGTAAAAGTAAAGTGATGGTGTTTGAGAGAGCAGAAACTGAAGTGATTGGCTTTGCATAACCTTACAGAGTGGGAGTACCAACTGGGATGAAGTGTGAGATAACTCTGAGGGGTGAGAGGATGGTGGAAGTGAAGAAGTTTAAGTACCTGGGTACAGTTATGTGTAAACATGGAAGTATGGAAGGAGAAATTAGGGAGAGAGCAGTCAGGGGTAGACAGGTCATAGGATCACTGGGGAGGATTATGAAGGGTAAAAGTGTGAGTATGGAGGTGAAAAGGGGACTACAAAATAGTATAATCCTGCCAACACTGACATATGCGTTAGAGACGTGGACATGGAGTAGGGCTCATCAGTCTAGAATAGGTGCTGTGGAAATGATTTACTTGAGAGGAGCATGTGAACTTACTAGGTGGGGTGGAGAGAGTAATGAGAGTGTGTATGAGAGGTGTGGTATGAGTGAGAAGGCAATTGGTATTGAGTGTGGAGTGGTTGAGAAAGTGAAGCGTAATACACTGAGGTGGTTTGGACACGTTGAGAGAATGCAAGGTGAGGAATTTGTAAAGAAGGTGTACGGAAGTGAAGTTGTGGGACGTGGTGTGAGAGGCAGACCTCCGGTTAGATGGCAGAACAGAGTGGAAGAGTATGTAAGTGTGAGAAACGTGAGGGGCAAAGGAGGGCTTGACCAAGTAAGGAGGGAGTGTTAGAACAGGGAGAACTGGAGACACTTCTGCCGTGGCCACCTCCTTGGGGGGAGTTCCCGGAGGGAACAAGGAGTCAGAGCTATAGATAGATAGATAGAAGAGGATGGAGGAAATGATGGAGTTTAAATATTTGGCAACAATGCTGGACAAACTTAGAATTACAAAAGCAAAGAGCAAATACTTCACACAATTTTTCAAGGCCAGAACTATTGCATGTGACTTTGCCAAGCTGAAACATTTTAGGAAGAATACAAACCTTAATGATAACATCAGGTCCATTCAAGGTCTGTCCAGGACCAATGGTTTGATAACGTATCTTGTAGCGCAGGAAGCCACCATATGCTGTCAGCTGTTCCCTGGTGTGAGTCTCAGGCAAGGAAAAGTAAATAATCAAGTCGCTTGGGCCCCCGAGTTTAGTCCTATCCACACTTAGCTGTAAAATAAAAATAATATCCATTTTAGGGACCATAAAGATGACAGGAAGTCTGTACTGATCTGTTATAAAATGTGAAGTTCTTTGAGGCAACTAAGTAAGACACTAATCAAGTGAGTTATAAAAAGAAATACAGTAATATGGCATCAACCAAGTCTGCATGCTAAACCATCTACCGGAAACAATACAACAATATTTCTTTACCAAGTTGAGTAACTAACCTGAACACCAAAGTTGTTGGAAATAATGTTGCTGCGTGAGAGTGGATATTCATTGTCTTTAATGATGTAGTTACCATGGATCTGGTCCTGGTTCACTCCCACCAAGGTGAACGAATCATTTCGTGGAGGGGGTAACTGAAACGCAATAATAATTTTTTAGATCTTTTAAAGTTTACCTCTAAATTCAATGTACAGTATCTCCAGAGAAAGGGTTAACATTCTACCTTTGTCACCTCATAATGGAGTTTCTGTGAAGGATAAGGCATCAATCAATATGAATGAATGAAATGTATGAGTGCAAGATTGAGGATTTTGATGCAAGAAAGAGACCACTAGTTAAGTGGGTGAAAATAGTGGACGGAGTACAAGGAATATGTATGGGAGTGGAGAGCTTGATCAGGTATGGAGGGAATGGTGAAACTGATTCTTTTACCATGTCCATCCTCTTGATAAGAGGAACTGCATCAACTTCTCTGAAGGAACACACCCCTTTATAATGCCAAACAATAATGGGTAGTATGGAGAAAATCCAGCAAATGTAATAAAGCATGACTAAATCCTTCTCCCATACTTTGTTCAATAACAATCTTGCTTTAGTTTTATATACGTCTTACCTGAGTAACAAATCTGTCGCTGGAGTAACACTGATCTGTGGCACCGAAACAGAAACAGGTAAGACAATCCCGGAGTGAGTAGGCGGCAGAATTAAACTGTGGAGGTACACAGATGGATGGACCACTACCCCTGACCTGCACAATGGCATCAGGTTGTGCAAACACTGATCCATGGGTGTTGATGGCCTCACAAGAGTATGCTCCCTGGTCTGTGGGTTGAGCTGATGGGCAGAACAATGTTCCTCTCCCATCCTCACTGCAATGAGGAGAAATAAGTACACAATTGGGTTGGGTGAGGTACACTAATCTCTATTCCTACAATAGGGATAAGGGTTGAGGTCACTTTGTAATACAAAACCACAAGAAAAACTAAGAACACATCACTAGTCTACATCCAAATAATGTTGGTATACGGACCTCTGTAGAATGGTTCAGATCAAACCACAAGCTTTAAAATTTTTTACTCATTCATGGAAATAAAATCTTATTTTCTCATTTCTTTCTTACTCAGCACAGGACCCCAAATTCAAGACACCAAATGACCTGGATATAAAAATTTTTACCTTGTCATTCTACACTTGCTGGGCACATGACCCCAATTCAGACGCCAAATGACAGTTGGTGTGGGCACTCCAATGACAGCACAGGTGAGTGTAAAGTCATCAAGGATCTGAACCACTATATTGCGTGGTGGTGGCTCAATGACAATTGGCTTGGAGCAACCTCGTTCGTCAGTCCCGTCCTGACAGTCTATCTCACCATCACAGTGGAATGACTTGGGGATGCACTGGTTACCATCATGGCAGCTGAACTCATGGGAATTGCATGTAGAGTCTGTAAACCGATGATGAAAAATATAGATGGATACATATATATATATATATTAATAGTCTGCCTATGTTTCTTATATTTCAAGAGTCAAAGATTCTGAGATACAGCCTGTACATATAAACCATAATTAATAAAATAATTTGTATGAACATCCGTAAATAACAAACTCAAACTTAAAAATTACCAGGCTCTCACAATTCAGACATCTAAGCAATTCAATAACAAACTTCTTAGGATGTATGAATTGAAAAAGTTCATAAGAGATTCAGATTTTTTTATCTTTCATAAACCAGTGTTTCCAGGGTTGGGAACTAGATTTTCTAGTTGCGGTATGTAGAAAAGCATATGATTGAGAAGTGAGGAATCTATAAATTGGAAAAAGTTGTTATAAGAACGATTAGGCTCTTGTACATGTAAATTATTTAGATATAATACAAAGTATCAATATTCACACTAACCTGGGCTTTTCTCAGGACATGTAGCTTCATCAGAACCATCACCACAGTCATTGTCAGAGTCACATAGCCAAGTTTTAAGGACACACTTCTTGTTGTCACACTGGAACTCGTTTGGCTCACAACCAAGAGGATCTGGAAGAGGGATTATCATTTCCATCATAAATTATGCCACTTATCAGTAAATGTTTCAACAAAACATTTTTCCTGATAAAAAAATTATTCAGACTACAGTATTGTATATAATATTCCAAGTTTTCATCTATAATTCCCTCTCCTTGATGTTTTTTTAATATTTTGAAACACATTAAAAGTGTGTAGGTGTGTTTCCTTCACATGAGTAAACATAAATTTACATAATACAGTAATACCTTGCATATGAGAAAGGTAAACTCTGATATAAATTTTTTTTTTAGACATTTAAATTACCTTACTCTATTGTTCTTATTATATTCTACAACTTTCTGTTTTTAGTCTACTTACTGCATCGCATCTCATCTGATGTGTCCCTGCAGTCATACACTCCATCACACACCTTATCCTTGGGTATACACTGACCATCCATACATGTGGCCTCATTAAGACTGCATACTATTGTGGTCGGAGATGTTGGTACCACATCTGTTGAATAATTATGGTATGTATTGATGAAAGCATGAAATGATGTTTCCATATTACAGTACATGTATATCCACACTGTAACAGAATACATGTATTATTTCTGGTATGTAAAAATATTGTATAGGAGGTAGTATGTGTAGAAAGCCCTGCCCAGAGAGGTACAGTACTACTGTCAAGGTCTCGGGAGATTCAAGATATTGCTTGGATTCTTATTTCTGTCTCAGGCCTTGGTTGCTGAATACCCTTCTTTATCCTACAATTGGGGTGTCAGGCCAACTCCAATTACACATCAAGACCATGTGGTATTAAATCATTCTGAAGATGCCACAAATGTATGTAATTATGAAAACAAAGATGACTGCATTGACTGCTGGGAGGAAAGATGGAGAATGAACGATCACTGCTCTCATGTCCTTTGCACATCATAACACAAGGAAACAAAATTATAACAATTGCTTATTCACATTAATATGAGAACAATATTGCATACTTGGGCTATCCAGTTTCTTATAATACAGTACTCACCAATGTTCATCCAAGTGAAGCAGTGTAAAATGACAGAATGATAAGTCAAAACTGTATAAAAAAGGTATATAAAATAATTTCCTATCATCATGATATACTTTACAGTATGAACTTGAAAAATATATTAAATACTATTTATTCACACCAAACTCATTAAATGTGGAACATCAGCATCACTACATTACCTATCATTGTGTGTGCTACAGCAACTACAGTACTGAAAAAAATTTTTAGTCATAGCCTTGGTTTCCCTCCCAAGTTTCGTGATAACAGGAAACACATTAGCTTTGATCAATGAAACACTTGTGATATTTTTTTTCATTCTGATACTTTGTCGATCAAACCTCATGAGCTTTAGATTCTCTCTATGCCAGGAAGAGAAGCTGTAGAGGGGACTTAAATTTTTATTTCATAACATTTCCCTTCTCCCTGGATTCTTTGGTAAATATTGAAAGAATTGCCGTTAATGCGTACGGTTTTTCTACCTTCATTACCCACTTATTTAGACCATTCTAAGACTATTTTCTACTATGGCATTTCCTCCTCAAATGCCCCATTACCAAGATAGGGCAAATTCAAATGGGGCATTTGGAAATTAGCCTGACCTTACCTGACCTAACCTAGACCATAGCAGACTACTAGGACCTAACCTGGGCAAACTACTGGGAAATAACCGTGGTAAAGTACAGGAAATGACCGGGGCAAAATACTGGGACCTAGCCGGATCTGGCAACACTGCTACAAAACGGCAATTTTTTCAATAAATACCGATTCTTCTTGGTACTGACATGGCTTGTACAGTCACTCAAAAAACTATCGGGCCACTTCTCATGTGAAACATTTCGATACATCTGACGACTACTAGTGGAAAGTGGTCAAAACAACTCAAGCTACAGTGTTCGTTTAGGATATTATCAAACCCTACCGGCCTGATAATATTTTGATCAACTGTACAATCAATGTCTCATACGCTCCATTCTTGACCAAACATGTGGAAATCAGCTTAACACCTCTCTATTCACACATTCCTAAAAAAACAAACTCACTAAGTCCATTCTTCTACAGTATACATGTATACTGTTTCCTGCTCATAATAATGTACTTTATTATGCCTAACTAAATACAATACTTCATTCATCCATGCAAAAAATACAATGGCTTAAAACACCTATTCAGTAATCTGCTTTCCATCACACAATTATCCTATATAAATTAATGCAATGAAAAACAGCAGAGTACTGTAGTATTGAATGACCACTTACTTGTAAAGAAAAATTACTAGCTTGATAACTCTATAGTAACTGATTCACACTCACCATATGCTCATATACTTAATAAGTACTACCAAGAATAAATAATAAAAGAAATACAATTAGGCAACAGACTAAAGTACCTGGCTCGAGTGTATGGTTGCAAGTCACGATAAATTTCCCTCTCCTGCGGTCAGAAACTATCACCCCGGGCAACTTGCGGTTCTTTGTGAAAGTCCGTGATTTTGAGGCCTTTGGGGTGGTGAGAGACTCAGAGGAGAGGGAATCCGAGAAGGCGACGAGAGCCCAGGATTTCAGGGATGGAGGTAAGGTTGGAGACAAGTATTTGGGGGAATTTCTACTTGAGGGACTTACTGGAGTAGGTTTGGAGGGGTCGAGATTTAACAGGGTTTTGGAAGACTGTCTACTATTGGGATTACTAGATTTCAAAGCTGTTGGCTGGGTAGGTGTTAAGGATTTGGAGACTTTTTTTCTATCAAAGGATGTTACTGCAAGGAACTGAGAGTTGTGCTTGAATTCTGATGAAGGTAAAAGGAATTTTTGTCCATTGGAACTACCTGAACCTGATTGGGAGGAGTTCATATGAGGTGAAAAAAGGGAATTCTTTAAGTTTAGAAGGGATTTGGAGAACCTTTTTGTCCCAGGAGTTTCTGAATGGGCATGAGAGTAGTATTTGATATTATATGAGGGGAAGAGAGGTATTTCACTGTCATTGGGTGTATCTGGAACAGTCTGAGAATTCAAGAGAATCGGAGATGACAGTGTAGAGGACTTTCCACTAGAAGTTTCTAAAAGTGGTTGAGAGGAATATCCTGGGTTAGATGGATGGAATACAGACTTTTTATGACTACTTCTGGCTGGACCTACAAGAGTTTCTGAAGTGTGTTTGTGATTAAATGAACGGAAGATTGAGAACTTTCTCTTATTAGGTATTTTTGTATGGGGTTGAGGGGAGTGGCGGACCTGGTGACGGTGGGGGTGTGAGTGAGGAGAGGAGGAGAAGGAGAGACGATGATGGAAGACGGGAGAGGATTCAAATGCGGGCACAGAGGAGGGGGAGCTAGACTCGGACAGGGTCTGGTCAGAGGAGCTCACTAATATGTCCGTGCAGCATGGATAGGGAAGGAGACAAACAGTTAAACCTCTAGCATTAAGGGAGTACAGTACAGCACTGTTATCATGCTCACACACAATTAAATATACATTCCTCTGGTCATGGTTATAAGTCCTATCACTTCCTTTATTCAAGGCTGATAATTACATTGATATAAAATACCTGAAACTTTTAAAATACGTGTGGCAAAAATGCTTTTATCAATATACACAACCATACCACTCCTCCTTTCCATACTTTTTGTATGACTATATAATATTATACAGTATTAATACAGTTGTTCTACATAACCAAGTGTTAGTATAAAATTCCTGCCTATTAAAGTATAAACCAATGAAATTTAGTGTGGAAAAAATAATGAGGGGTTGAGTACCTACATCAGTACAATTTTTATATTTGCATATATAAATACAGTAATAAATATAGTCTGAGACACATAAACAGTCTAGGGTTTGACTACCAAATACAGCATTACTTTGTATTCACAAAAACAATCATACTCTGCCTTAGTGTAATATTCAAACACATTGATAATATGGGTATAAATTACAGTATGTCAATAACTTACATGGGTTGACTTGAAGTGTAGCAGACTTCCTTCTACCAGGCATGTTAGATGGAACACCTTGAGCCTCACAGTAGTAAGTACCGGAGTGATCAATCTAAAACAAAAATTATAAATATACTGTATTATAGATTTCAAACACATAAAACAGATGTTGTTGCTACAATAGTTTCTTCATATTTATAACTCACCTGGATATTATTTTTGTAACTCAAAAAAATTTGTAACAAAAATATTTTGCCATTTTTTTTTCTCACAAAAACATTTTGTCATACAAATGTTTGACAAATTTTAAAAAAAAAAAAAAAAAAAAAAAAAAATGAAATTTTTTATAACCAAAACTTATTTGTGACCAAAAAAAGTTTTGACAAACAAATTTTTGTGAATCATTTTTGTGAGAAAATAAAAAAAAAGCTTTTTGTGATTTTTTTTTTTTTTTTTTTTACACATAATAACTCACCTGGATATTAGGCATTGTGAGTCGCCCCCTAACATCTGTGGAGCCGGGAGGAAGAGGTCTGTTGTTGTCTCTGACCCAACGAACAGGAGCACGGAGGGTTCCTTCGTCTCGGCACTGGAACACCACCTCTCGTGCTGTTGTAAACACAAGCACACACACACACATACACAATGTTATTCTGTTTTCCATAGACACTTTTACATCTTTAAACACACTCATACACAAACATATGTACACATACACACAGTCGCTCTCTCTTCTCTTTTTTCATCTTTCAACACATACATTCAGATTTTAAGTTACTGTACTCACTCACAACAAATGGTTGGTAGAAATGTTACTCCAATCAATATATAGCAAGAAATGACAAAAACAAAGACATGTTATTAATCAAGGAAGTTATCACATAATTTACCCACCCCCCAAAAATTGGAATAAACATTCACAACATCCATATTGGTAGAAAATAAGAGCTGGCAAGCTCTTATTAATAATTATGAGGTTATGACACCTAACAGTAGTGTAAAGTGAGTGTGTACAACTATATAATTGTATATAATATTCATGACCAAAACATAAACATAGAACATGTGTACATTATGCTGAATATACATCATGAGAATCACTATAAAAATGTATAAATATAAACAGTACAGTTATACATACATACATATATACTGTATACTGTACAGTACAGTTGCCCAAAAAAGTTTTGGAACTATTCCAACACTGAATATAAAATTTCATACATGATGAGGCTGGTACTCTTGTCCCAGACTGTTTACAGTAATGTATATAACAAATGACCCGGTGCCCTGACATGTCAGTTATCCTCTGGCTCCTGTCACAGTGTACTGTATATATTAAAATTACAGTAAATCATGCTTAACTCAGTTGTATTTTAAATATGAAGTAGTTAATGTGTAACAGTACTATTTTATCTTGTTATTAGCTCAGATAATGGAATGAATATGTTCCAATATGTCAGCTGTACATTAATTGTAATAGTAATACTATATTGATTAATTATGCATTTATATGCTGTATACAGTATACAGTACATTCTTTTCACGATATTGTATATACTGTACTGTATTCCTATCATCTAGCTAAGGGAAAATTTATCCATCACTGTATTTTTCTTAAAGGGAAGAAACCCTCCATCAACATGCATTGACTAAAAAAGTTACATCATTACACTCTTACCTTCAGTTACTATTGAGAGCATTAAATAGAACAAACTCATCAATTTACTCTTGAGAAATATGATGTCAAAGGTTTTACACATCATGATACACAAACATAATTAAAATGTATTTATTAACAAGCATGTACACTGGCCCAAACTAATTGGAAGATGATATAGATATATCTGTACAGATATACCAGTAAATCACAAACTACTTTATAAATACTGTACTTGTTAAGAATAAATTACATAAATGCCCTTTAACATCATATTTTTCATAAAGTTTATATGGAGTAAGTACCTGTATGAAAATATACAGTACTTTGAATATTTCATGTGTACTGTATATATTGAAAGAGAAATGTTACTTATAAACTGAACACAGATATAATTTTATGCTTGATTTGCAAAGTAGTTAATAATAATAAGAATTAGTAATTGGTACAGAAGTATATAATACACATAAAAGATAGATTTTTTAAGGATCTTCTGTATTGTACGTAGTCTTATATAACTAAGGAAAGTTTCATAATAAAGCATCAATAATATGGTTCAAAAGGGTGAGAGAAAGAGAGACAGATAGAGAGGGGGGGAAGTCTGGAAACACAATTAACAAAGCGGGTTGTACTGTACAAAATATTATGTACAGTACCGTACAATACATGAGGCTCAAATGTTTTATCTTATGTTGTTTGGTAACTGTGTTTTATGCATTTTATAGCATTACTTGGTGAGAAGAAATGAACAAAAATTAGTTGCTGGATATAAACATGACTGTACAAAACAAACAAATCACACAATAACAAATACATGTAGTAAGATATTTGAGCTCTATAAACATTATACAGTACAACCCTAGATGTCACAGTGCTTGAGGTGAAAATTGTGATGTTTACCATGTAGTACACTGACTGAGTTATGTGTCATGACACATGATACTGCCTATATGAGATGAGTGGAGATCAAACACTTCTGACCAAGCAATTATTCTTAGTAATTCTCATGCCTAATACTGTACACTGATCACTATTTCAGAGCAATAAAATCCTTTAAAAGAAAAGCTAATGCTATATTGAAATAAAATGTACACAAATAAAAACATATATAAAGATCTATATAGATTATGTACAAATATCTCAAACTGTCAAAGTACAGTAGCAATCCATTATCTCTACTACACAGGAGGGATGAAATAACAGACTACAAAAGATCCTTTTTGTTGAATGATGGTTAACTTTGTTGTTTACATGCTAATCAACACAATACAGTAACTACATTGTACAGTATATTAAAAAAAATGTAAACAACAAATTACACCATTAATGAGAAAGGATCTCTTGCATGACGTCCACTATAACAATCTGTGGTGGGATAAATATTATGACTTTTAAATTAACATATAAATATCCTTCACATGTTACAAAATGCATATTCTGCAATAATCTGTCTGAGATTAGACATACGATTTTTATTCTCTATTACCAAGACGAGATGATCTGACTCATCTCTTTTACAAAATGATCTCCAAATGGCAGGGAATCTTTTATCATCTGTGAAATGTTACTTTAATTATTAACTGATTATCTATACATATATATTGACATCACCAATAATTAAGGCCATATTTTCATCCTATATCATTACTAAGAAGCTGTTGGGTTCAGAGTTTAGTCAACTGTTGGTACTGTTGGCTACACGGTGACTCAAGTTTGTGCTTATCTAATGCTTGAAAATCTAGGATGCTTAGCAGACGTGCTAATGTGATAAACTTAATTCAGTGAAAGAGCACATTAATGTGTTTCTATATAACTATCACGCCTATGCTAATTATGAGCCAATACTCAGCATAACAAATGACGTACTGTTCAGTGCTAAAATATGCTAAAATAAAATTGTGGGATATCTGGCCAGTGATGTAAAAAAATGTCATTTCCAGCTGTGATCTGACTGCATCCTAAACTTTTAACTCAGGCTGTCATACTTCTTTCACTACTTTCCATAATTTGTTTAAACAAGTTTCAAATATGATTTACTTATTAATCATTATGGTAGTTGAGCTTACTATAATAGCTGTATTAAAAGGTTTAAAGGTTTTAAAGCCGCTAATGAGTGGCAGTCAATGGGACAGAGTAAAGCACACACAAGACTGTATGAAACAACTATGGCACACATCAGAGATGATGAGTGGCCCAGAGACCTCACCACCCACGTGAGACCTGAGTAAGCTTCGGCTATGGCTGCGTAAGCAGGAAGACCTCAGACAGCTGACTCAAACCCCCCACCCCCTGCTCACAGGGGTAGTAACCTCTGGCATCAGTGAAAGATTTTTACAGTGTGTCCCGAGCAAGGACCGAACACTGGACCACAGATACTGCAGCCGTGTACTCTACCACTGAGCTAGCCAGAACATATTTAAAATCCATTACTTTATTTATAGTAATAAAGAAAAAGGGACTAGATGCACACCTATATTATAATATATCTACAGTATAAACTGCATCATACGATCTCCAAAGTACTGGGAATGTATGTAGTTTACTAATGAACTAAAATTTTGCTTAACCTCTGCATTCCTAAATTATGATAAGGTTAATACTGGATTACTGCCTCTGAATATCATACATATCACACATTCAATTATCACAACAGTTCATTCTTAGCCTTTACACTTTAGTACATTGTAACTATACACTGTATAAACTATTCATAATTTCATGGCCCTTGTTATAAAAAAAAAGAAATGTTTATCTAAGCTATAATATCAGACCATGAGGTTTTATATGCCATAACCTCAATATTTAATCATAAGTAATTTTTTTGGCTTATCCGTACAACTAAATTATCAATAGAATGTGCAGTGGATGGAAAGCTTAAACACAAGATGGACAAGATTATACTGTTACTTATCATTCAGTAGAGGCGGTCTACAGATTTCCGGAGGAGGAAGGAACACTTTTTGACAAATAATATCATCGTCATAATCCTCGTCTTGTGTCCTTCCTTTCCCATTATGCTGGGGTTGGACGTGTGATTGCTCTCTTCCACTGTTCTCTTTTCACCTCCATATCATCATCTTTACCCAACTCTTCCATTACTCGCCTGACACAATTCCTCCAAGTTTTCCTAGATCATCCAGGGGGCCTACATCCCTCCACCTCTTATTCCTCCAAGATTCTCACAACATTCACATCTTCTCTTCTCTTCAAATGGCCAAAACCATTCAATACTCCTCTGCCTTTAAACTACAAAACTAGAAAATTACAGTTTAACTTGATGTGTTTGTCACTGATCAATGACATGTCACATTCGAGGAAACTTTCACTTTAGTGTGGCAATACAAGTTCTATTTAAGTGACAATGATTTCATATACAAAAGTTTTTATGCAAGGGAGTACAATATGTTTTTTATGAAGCTATTATGAGGGATCAGGAACTGGTAATGCTGTGAACATGGGTAACATCAGGGAGGAGTGATTGAAAAGAGTACAACCTATTGCTTGATAAAACCAAAAGAAGATCAAGCAAGTGCAAAGGTATTGGCATCAAGCTACTTACATCAGACTGGCTTAATAAAAAAATGGAATGCATGAGACTGATATGAAAGGAACCAATGGTATCACTAAGATCAAAGAAAGACATGGAGAGTTCCAGAGCAAAAATCTATTGGCATCCATGGAATGGATGAATAAAAACTGAATAAGTAACATCGAGAGGACTAAACGAAGGCCTGGATTGGTATCAACATTGTTAAAATAAAACATGGAGAATGAGAAATTGAAAATTGTTATGACAGGGAAGGGTAGCGGTGTACAGGAAGGGGAAGGAGAGTGCAAGAAAAGATGTTGTCATGGCAGATACACACAACTTCTCAGACTTACTCTGCTGGATGATTTGTTCCCCAGGGTACAGCTGCAGATTTAAGCCTCCACCTATTGAAATAGAGAAGATATATTCATATAGCTCCAGGTTTAACTTATGAATATACAGTATGTAGAACAGAAACACATGCCATATTAAAACACAAGATAACAAAAATACACCATGTTAGAAAAATTCACAGGTTATTGACTGAAATTCATTCTTAGTCGAAACATTTCAAAAGCAACTGCCTTCTTCTACAGCAGTATGTACACAGAAGAGTACAGAGTACTCTGAAATACTGAAAGGAAAGCCTTTGAAATGTTTTGACCAAAAATAGCTGCAATAAATTCTGCACAAGAAAACTCCTACTCACAAAGTGTTATTTCCTTAATTCAGTCTATTTACTGTACTTGCTCTGAGCACATTAATATTAAAAATATAATAAAAAATAAAAACTTACAATCAGCTTCATCACTCGCATCACTACAATCAATCCTGCCATTGCAACGCAGAGAGGCATCAATCGTCCGTCCATCATTACACTGGAATACACCTATGGAAGACGGACACCAGATTACAATAATTTTGTATCTAATTCCAGGGGAAATAATTACATAAATTCACAGGTCTGACACACATACAGATTAAGCTTCACCGAATGTATTTAAGTATATTCAGGTGGAAAAGTAACTGTACATATAAGAGGACAAGACAAAATGAAAATTCAATTATCCATAAAATCTCTTACAACAGACCTATTGAAAAAGAATAATCCAAATGTGATATAAAAACACATTACAGTATTAAGTTTTTAACAGGTTGAATAATGATAGAATGATGGGAGCTGTACATTGGAAACTTAATCATATGTTAAAATAAAAAGAAGGTACAGTAAAACCAAATACTGTAACTTGGCCATTCGCAAATAAATAAATGATGAGCTAAATATTTGCATAACCATAATAATACATAGGTAATTACACTTATATTATACCAACAATGTGTGAAAAAGTGAAAAGCTTCAATTGCATCATAAAAAAAAAAAAAAAAAAACTTTATCCAAACAGAAAAAAACAACTACAGTACTCAGGGTTCTGAGCTTTCTCGAGAATTATTATAAATCTGTGTAAAACAATAATAAAAAAAAAATATATATATAAAAACATGAGCTATCATAAAAAGTCATGAAATATATTAATCTTTCAAATTCATGTGAAAATTTGCAATCCTGAAAGTGAAAAAGCATATCGGATTAACAAAGCAAGTTAGTATATAGGGATATAAGATACTAATATCAATTAGGTTTATTAATAAGAGTTTATGGGATTAATAGCAGTAAATAAAATTAACAACAAAAAGGCTACAGCTTAAAATCTGAAATACAAGAAAAAGTTAGCAATATGAAAGATTTCAGCATCCAAAAAGTCAGAGTGCACATAATTAGGAAGGTGTTAATAGGTATAAGATAGATTATTATCTACACCATTATCAATACGTCCTGTGAGTGAGAAAGGTTCAGTATTATGTTATCTGACTTAATTAAGTAAACCTGAGGTTTAAAATCCCTGAACACATCCACAAGTAAATACTGTGGTTCAAATGAAGTTCCAATGTAATGATTTTGGGTTCACATCCAATTAAAGGAAAAGAACTACATTTTGTGTCCTGGCTGGAGGCACTCACTGATTTGAAATCTCAAGTATACTGAAACATGCATTACATAGCAAGGACAACACATAATGCAGTACTACAGCAATTTATTCACTGGCAACAACTGTACAGTACAGTGAATAATAAAAGTATTGTGTTAGTCAGGTTTGCATCTAGTGTCTCCAAGCATCACTGCCAACCTGAAAAAAGGGAAGTACTGTACTGTACTTGCAATAATAAGAAAATTAGTCATTCTCAGCCAACCAAATACAGTAGTTATAGTATGGTATATACAAATGATGATGATCCTGAAATTAATTGAAAATAATCAGCAACTGAGTCCTGGAGCAATAAGTTCATGCACTATGGAAAGAACTTGAGTATAACAACCTGTTTGCCAAATGGTGTATTAGTTACAGCACTGCATAACATGCACAATTTATACTGTACAAGTTGTAACAGCAAAGATCCATTACCATGAGTTAGGTTTTCATTTCAAGAAATTACTTCCGGTATGGTAACACTAATCAATGCAGTTAAAGACAGCCTGTATGAAACACTTAGCATAGTATGAGCCTTTACTAACAAAACTAACAGAGGTACAGCAAATTTCTCCTATTTTACAGTACTGTCATAATAAGCATATCAGGCTTGCCACCTACAGTAATGCTGTTTGCACAAGCTATTATTTGGTTGTACAATTCATTAGAAAAACTCAGGAACAGCTTTGTCATATACAATACAGTAGAAATTTTTTTCACTTCCCGGTACCTTAAATTAAAGTTCAGGTAAGATGCATTATATTGTTTTAATCATCCTGTATTACAACACTGTTACTGCAAGGCACTATGTGGTTTATTTTTGTTAGATTTAAATCTATGGTTATAGAATTTTGCTACACACAGCATGTCAGAGCATTTCCAACATACTATTGGGAGGACCAGGAGGTCTTGGGGGAGGAACAGGAGGCCTGGTGGTGGTAGGAGCAGGGGTTGTACATGAAGCTGAAGTTTCATCTGCTCCATCTTCACAGTCCCTCGTGCCATCACACAAATAGTACAGGGGTATACATCGGCCGCTTGGGCACATGTACTCCTCTCCTCGGCAAGAGGTACCGGTAGCTGCCATTTTGGGGATAAAACGTTTCTTATTTGCTACTCCATGTAGGAGAAATATTAGAGTTAATACCTGCAATGAAACAAATTTGTACCAGTATAATGAAAAAGATGAATTATCATCAAGAGCAAATTAAAGGTCAGATTTGAAAGCATCTACATTGGGAAGTTGAAGTCTGTTGTTCAGAACATGACTCATTGTAGACAAATATATTATTCCATACCCGATATAAAATAATGTCAGCACCACAAGGCTTCATGCAGTATTAAAGTCGAGACAGGTTATATTAGTCAGGAAAGTGTATGAAATATTCCCAGACAAAACTGACTGTGTGCCAACATTGCCCACCATAATTTTCCTCAGTGCTTCCTGGGTTAAATTCTAAATGTTACACCCTCCAACAACAGTGAATCCTGTCTATGAGAGAAATATTATTCTCACACTAAACTGTACAACAAAAGTGGGTAGGAGTTAAGACAGGGAGGGAAATAGTCTTAGTTCTCTGATATTCCCAATCTTTAGAGGTCAAGTACAAAGGTTTGATAGCTGATTTGCACTTTTCTACATTATTATGGCACTTGGTGAGTAATGTTTGGGAGTCAAAATGTTCACTTATAAACGTACGGCGATTGGTGACCGGGGGAGTTAGATCTGTGGGAGGACAGCCACTCTCATCGGAAGCATCCGGACAGTCACGAACACCATCGCACAGAGTGAATTCTGGCACACATGTGCGGTCATATGTGCACTCGAACTCGTCGGAGGCGCAGGTAACTGTGTTCGAATTGGTGGTGGTCTTCTTAATATAAATATATAACTATATATAACTAAGCCTAAAAATTAGAATGAAAGGCTTGGCTACTGTAAAAAGATAATATTAAAAAATGCTTTTAGAACATTGTGGCATCAACAAGTAATCCATTAGATTAAACTGGTAAGCCTTTGGCAAAAAAATAAACAAATTTTATAAATATGACACCATGAACGATGAGTCATATGAAGGTGGAATCCTATAAAAACTATACCCATATTAGAGAAAGTATGCATACAGTTTTTATAGGATTTTATAGGATTAGAGATAGTAAGAGGTAGTACTGTACTGTAAACTTGTAATGATGTATGAAATAATTATGATATAAAAACTACAGTATTTGCACATGAGCCTTTGCTTCTATGACATTCCATTTTTTCTTCAAGTCATCGGTCTCTGACTTAAAAATGCATTACCAACTCTTTTCTTATTGAAAGCTGAATCTCTAACATAGAAGTGTTTACAGCAGATAACAAATAATTTTGTAGTGTAATCATTCCAGGCTTATCTAAGTAATTTCTTAAAATGAAATATTATACAATACTGTTCTGTAAAACACTGGAAAGACTGTATATGGTTGTTTTAAGGGTTTAACTCTTAAAAAATTATAGGAAACAGTAAAGGCGAAAGTAAAATTTTCTATAAATTCTTTTAGTTCACATCTGGCTGGCTTGTCATGCTAAAAGAGGTTATTTGATTATTTCTTCATTTAGTTGGAGGAGAGAGAACTTGGAATAAGCAATACTGTACTGTCTGTGAAAAATTTAAATAAAACTTGCAGTAAAAATAATTGGGGGTAAAGTTCTGAAAAGTAATTTGCTCTACAGTACTTTGGACCACAAATGTACTGAAATAGCAACAGAGGAAAAGAAGTTAAGAAAACAATTCAAATAAAATTTTACAAAGCACAGCACAGCAACACACCATTAGGACAGTTCTCTTCATCTGAACCATCACGACAGTTGGGCAGCCCATCACATCGGGTTATCACATTCACACATAGCCCATCTTGGCACCTAAATTCAAAGCTGGCGCAAGTTGTTTCATCAAGATCAACTGAATGCCCAACACCTAAAAAAAATTATAGGAAGCAGCAGATGCATTATAAAGGATCAGGATTTGCGTCAACTGGAACAGAATTTATCGGTGGTATTATAAACATTCCCAGGCTCGTCATCAGTACACATTTGGTGAACACCCAATATTTTTAATAAACAATTTAGTGAAGTAATTATTAAGCATCAGGGACTAAATCATTGAAGCACAGTATCACACATACTACATGAGCCTTGAGAATATTAAAACAAGGGTAAACCCTGCACTTATTATTCCTCTTAAAGCTGAATACTGGTTATCTCCATTGTTTTATTATTGTCTTATGTTGTGATAACATAATAAAAACATGTACTAGGATGACGTTGCAGTATCTACACTTGTTTTAATAATATCACCAGTAATCATGAGGTACAGTTTTGGACAATAATAATATGTTCTGTAACAGCCTATATTTGAAGTCTTTAATTTTGGAAATAATGTGGTGGGGAATGGTATTGAGTTCCCTTACCAGGCCTTGACCCATAACCCAGAGTATGATTATCCACATCTTGTCACAGATCAGATGGGTTTTTAACTTAGCAACCAAAGGCATCCTGAATATCTCTATCTAGAACACTTTAAAGTAATCAAAAAGTAGCATACTAACATACTTGGCCTGACGCTTGAGGAACTTCAACAACAACAACTTGGCCTGATGCAAGGAGTCCCTTTCAGGGAAACCTGATTTAAAACTGGGTCAAGCCAAAACTATGTCAATTAATTGGAAACCATAACTCAATTACAGAAATACTTAATTCTGGTAATCAAGAGGCATCTATTATGGTTTATGGAATCTGGGGAAGAATCATTGTCCACACCTCTACATGATTTGCAAATGCTTCAAATTGAGTTGAGGTGTTCTGAGTATGGATGGCACATTAACCAGCCATATGAAATGGTTCCAATGCCCTTATTATCAAGAAGCATCATGGGGCTTAAAATTATATAAATGTCTTCAAAACACCTCAATCACACATATAGTTCAGTAAAGCTCCCAATAAATTCGTAAGTCTGTGGAAAAGTCCATTTCAAGAATTCAATATTATAAATAATAAAAATCTTCCAAGCATTTACAAGGGACTAGTAGCTCAGTAAATTATCATATGGAGTGGAAAGTGTGCATTTATTCTACTTCATCTGTCCAATGGCAAGCAAGAAATTATGGACAGTAATAACAATATTATTAATTTTGAGTGAGCAAGTGAAACTACTATGCTCATTAAATAATGCTGTGGTCTAATATACTTTCCGATAATGTATTGGGAGGTTTACTGCAAATGAGCACTGATTGAAGAAGCAAATAATCAGTCAAAAGAATTCTCCAATATGTGCCCCTAAGTCATGCACAATCAGCAATAAAGTACAAATAAGTATCTATGAAAAAGTGTAATAATACGCAAAACATCCTATATTGGCCATTATTCTGAAAAGCTTGTTACCACCGATAAACTGTTTGCATTGATTTTTAACTTGAGCAGAGACGTTGTAAAATGGGGTAACTGCTTTCGTTTCTGCCTTACCCACCTACAATGTGAAGCTACACCTTTTTACCAGCAAAGAATACATTATGAGAGCTTTAATTCATTGATCCTAGATAATATTGCGAATGACAATAAGTACTGATTTTGACCTAGGTCCTAAGTTAAAACCCTGGAGACTCTGACTTAATGTGAGAAGAAGTATGGCAACACAACATAGGTAATACAGGAGTACATGCAGTGAAACTGTAATTGCACCAAGGTTAAGCATATCCATACAAATGGTGGAATGAGGATGTATTCCCAATTTTTCACTGTTCCCAAATACGTATTTAGGGATAAGTGCATATATTGGTATCCTGCACTTTGTGGATAAAGCATGAGAGAAGCAAAAGCATGATTCATTAAAATGTGTAAGAATTTCAGATATCTGTCATTTCTTTATTTTGGAACCATAATCCTAATGTACTGTATATGCATTTATGTTTTAGTGTTTTTTATGCCATTTGATAAAGGGGTATTACAAGTTTCCAATTAAACTGGTGTTCCTAGTAAA
This sequence comes from Petrolisthes cinctipes, assembly GCA_033782935.1. Lineage (NCBI taxonomy): Eukaryota > Metazoa > Arthropoda > Malacostraca > Decapoda > Porcellanidae > Petrolisthes > Petrolisthes cinctipes. Next base: position 83,050 of record JAWQEG010003251.1, on the reverse strand, counting down.
ACAGAATATCATAATACAGTACTTACTAAAATTGTGGAATGAAAGTAAATTCTATTTTACAGCCTGTTGTCGTTTCTGCTTTCAGTTTTGTAACTACACATGTGATGCACCAAAAGACATCATGCTGAGGTTCATCAAATACTGTACTTTCTGAGCAAAACATGAATACTGTCCACAACACAAACATAGGTATTGCCCGGGTGACCGAAGCCGTTCCCAGGGACTCGCGCCCCCTGGTGGGGGGCGGGGGGATGTTGTGACGGTTTGGCCCCCATAGCTTCCTTCCTTGGGAGCCTTTGCGGATGCCTGTCCGGGATGCAACACAGCACCCCATTCTATTAAACACATTACTGAAGACTGCAATGCACACAACCACAGTCGCCAACAACACAACATACACTCTTTGAGGGCATTGTGGGAAAGCCCGGTTCAGGCCATGGCCTTCCTCAGGAGCTCGGGGCTGCTCGGCCAGACAGCTTGAGGAACTTCAACAACAACACAAACATAGGCAACAGTGGACATCCAGCAGTAATAATAAAGAACCAAGCCAACACTGATGGTGTGCAGCTGCAATGGGACATCTTGCTTAGGCCATTCAGTCGCTGAGTCACACACAGCATTAGTGTGTTCCCTTGGTTCTTTGTTATCAATGCTAGATGGTCCCTGTTTCCCTCATTTCTGTTGTGGAGAGCACATGTACTCTCACAGTATGTACTTGACAAACCTCGGTATGATATTGTCTTCAGGTACCATCACTTGAGTGGACATTGAGCTCACTGTAAACTTGATATATGAAACATGACACAGGATTTGCTCTCATACCAGAATTTGAAGATATTGATTTTTTGCTCTTTTGTGAATACCATTTTAGCTGCAAACTTGTACTTTCCTTATATTAAAATAGCTTCAAAACATCTCTGAAAACACAATGGGTGTTGGTAAAAAAAAAACAGAAATGACAGACATTTATAATCCTAACACTATCTTTTTAATAACCTTGTACATGACCTAATAATTAAGGTAAGCATCACTGAATAATATAACCCATGTACTGTAGATAGAAGCAAAAATAGTTTAGCAACCAAACACACAAGTAAAAACATACAACACAGCATTATGATCAAACAGTACTGGAAATTTAAATTCAAGACAGATAGTTCAGAAAAACACAACACACCACAGATAGCTGAAGATTCGTCGGATCCATCAATACAGTCACCCCGGCCGTCACAAACAATAAACGATGGCACACAATCGCCCGACCCACACCGAAACTCATTAGCAGAACACGGGGTGGCTGAGGAAAAATACACCTTTGAATAGATTGAAATGAACTGTGAAGAAAGCAGCATACATTTGAAAATTCTCGAGTTTCTACAGCTACAGTTGGATATCTATACCATCCCCACTGAGATCACTTTGCACCATATATATATATATATATATATATATATATATATATATATATATAAAAATCTAGTAATAATATATTTAATACTGTAGCAGAAATATCTGATTGTGAATAAATGGCTAAAACATTGAAAGTGAACTCAAAATGCAACATATTGACCCCTAAAGCCTACATGAACCTATTGGGAAAAGACAAGGCGGAGGATTTCAGTCTTTAGGGGTTTATTAATCCTTCACACTGCTTAACATTCTCCTGGGCAGCAACTGTAACTTGAAATTCAGTTTACTAGATGTAAGAATCTAGCACAATTATGATAATGTTATGAAAAATGTGGTACAAAACCCATTAGGTAAGCAAGGTTACTGCTACACTGATGAAACACTGCAACAGAGAGATACAGCTTTGTTTACACACTAGCTTAAAACATATCCTAGTGGAAACTTGCTGGAGGACCTATATACTCAGGCATCAAGAATGTCATCAATAATGTTAACTGAAAATATAAAAATTTGTAAAAATCAGCAGAAAAAAAGGCTATATGTATACAATAGAATTGTAAACAAATATTTTCATAAACTGTGTAACTGCACTATACTGAAAAATAAAAGCATTGTTAGTTACATTAATGTTGATGATAGCAAATGTAAATCACTCCAAGATATGTACAGCAGTGGACCAATCTTCTCCCCTAACATTCTAAGACCATTTGAGATATCTGACAATCCTGTTGTAGCAATAGGTGCAAAGATACACATTCATATAATAAAACTGAATATTGGTGTCTTGAACCAGTATGAAAGCTACATTTAATGACACTCTAACAACATTGTAGAATATAATGATGATTGAAATTTACTATCATCTTTGTTCACTCATACACCAAATTGCCAACAACCTTTACTTGCCATTACAGGTTGGGGCAGCAATCTTGTTTTGCATCTGTACAATTTTTTATTACACACGAAAATGACATTCTGAAACTGGTCCTAAAGATAAAAGGCGTTTCCCTCTAATGTTACGAACTGCCTAGAATAAGAAAGAGTTCTGTATATTATCAATGACTTGAGCTGTAATCATTTATTGCTGTAATTGTAATGGTTTTAACCTTTGGGAAGTGGACTGTGCATCACTCCAACAGGAGAAAGTAATTAGGCATGTCAGAAAAATGAAGAAGTGGTTAGTTTAAGGGTTATATTTTTTATATACCATGCATTTAACACTGGGGCATAATAAATATAAAACCTTACAATCAGAGCTGTCCTTATCCACAAATTGTGGACAAGCATTCATTGTACACAGTATAAAAAAACAAACAATGTGAAAATACCTGTATAAACAAATATATATTAATATATACAGTACCTGGTATGTGTACTAATAATCTAGTTAATTCAGTTTAGTAATTATATCCCTATACACTGTACAGTACATATACCTTATAGAAATGTCACAGAATGAAAAAAATAGAAGAAAAAGACAAATGAAGTACCATAAATACTTATTATACTGCTAAACCATGTACAGTAATAATGTATTTTTCACCATTGGACATAATTAGTGTGTTTGTTCGCCAAAAATAATATTGTATAGTGAAGAGAAAAAATAACAAATATTAACCTTATTATAGATTGCTTGGAACAAAATAAGGTAAATATTGAATGAATTACCGTTATTGGGTACGGTTTTTCTACCTTCATTACCTACTTATTTAGACCATTCTAAGACTATTTTCTTCTATGGCATTTTGTCCGCAAATGCCCCATTTACAAGATAGGGCATATTCAAATGGGCCATTTTGAAATTAGCCTGACCTTACCTGACCTGACCTAACCTAACCTAGACCGCATCAGACTACCGGGACCTAACCTGGGCAGACTACCGGGACCTAACCTGGGCAAACTACCGGGAAATAACCGTGGTAAAGTACAGAAAATGACCGGTGCAAAATACTGGGACCTAGCCGGATCTGGCAACACTGCTACAAAACGGTAATTCTTTCAATAAATACCCAAAATAATAATATTATTATTACATGGGGCTGCTTGTCCAGGAAGCTTGAAGAAGAAGAAGAAGAACAACAACAACAACAACAACAAGATACACAAACTATTCCAGGAAAATTGGGTTCTGTGCTTTTTTTAGAAGAAGAAATAACATCGAGTGAGTTAGTACTTGAAACCAAACAACTGGATTGAGACTATTAAATGAATCAGGTCTTTCCCTTGCGTATTTGCCACATGCCTCATACTGAAATGAATCCGAGTCCCAGTTTTTTCAGTGTTGTTGTTACTAAAACCACATGTATAATTTTTCTTACTGGGGTTAATGTAGTCCACTTGATTGTTTCACGGCAATGTCAAACTCACACAAACTCCATCAAAATCATACAAACACTCATCATTCACCCTTGCCAACATAACATTCAAAGGGTTAAGGAAGGCCAAAATTTGATTCATTCTCAGAGATAAGAAAATAAGGAAGGGAGGAATATATCAAAAACTCTCAGAATCCAGTCAGGAAGTTAGAAAGAGGAAAACTCAATTTTATATATATATATAAAATTTAAAGAATGCTAGCATTAGGAACTGAAGAGGAACGAGAAAGCAGAAAAGAAGACAAAAGAAAAAAGAAAAAACACAAATGAATAGAAGACTAAACAAAAAAAACAAAAAAAAGGAGGAAAAACAAGAAGTAAAGACACCTGTAACTGAAAAGAAGATAAAAACAAACAAACACAAGATTAAATATGGGCTCCAGTATTGTACTTTAGATTTTATTTACTTTTTTTATATTTAAGGGTTTAAAGGTGGGAGGAGAAGCTCCCCCCCCCCCCTGCATAATTAAAAAGGTTAGGCAAGCATGCACATAGTAGCAGGGAAGTGAGGGCAGGGGCCGAACCTGGTGGGGCATCAGTGAAAATTTCTGGGAAGTTAAGGGAGTTGAAGTTCTGGGGACAGAATGTCTCATCTTGCCCTTCCTCACAGTCATCGTAACCATCACACACACGATCGCTGTCAATGCATTCCCCTGTACTGCACCGGAACTGACCGTCGTAACAAGGCTGGGATGCTTCTGGGGTGTTGAAGGGTTGGGGATGGGAGGGTCAGGGGGTTGAGGGGATGGGAGGGTCAGGGGGTTGAGGGGATGGGAGAGTCAGGGGGTTGAGGGGATGGGAGAGTCAGGGGAGGGTCAGAGGTTGGCCATGGAATGGAGAGGAGTGGAGTGGAGTGGAGTGGAGGGAGGAGAAAATGAAGAGGAATTGGGGATGGAAACAGAAGTGTGGGAGTGGGTGGTAAGAGAGTTGGGGAAGGATTGTGGATGGGAAAGGAGCAGTGGAGAAATTGTGGAAGTGGGGAAAGGTGAGGAAGTTTGGGTTGAAAAGTAGTTTCAAAGAGATAGAGGGTAGGTTGGATAGTGACAAATCAGCATAAAGTATAGTATATAAAGAAAGAAGGAGTGAATGAGATGAAGAATAGGTGCGAATGACAAAACAGCAATGAATATAAGAAGGAAGGAGGGGACAAAGAACATTAGAGGATATTGAGAGTATGCAGTGGTTGGGCAAGGGTAGTGGGAGGGTTTAGGGATGGATGAGGGAATAATGCAAAAGTGAAGTGGAAGGAGTCAAGGATGGGTAGCAAAGGAAGGAGGAAGAGGAGGAAAAATTAAAGTTTGGATAGTAAGTCTATTGCCATTAGTGTCTAGTTACTGATTATTTCCAGCAAAAGTGTATTATGCTTAATTGAATTAATATGCTGCATGAAACAAAAGGAGTTCTTATACTGGTTAATATGTTCTAGGTATATTTACAATTCTTGCAGGTTTTTAAAGAAGGATATGTTTATGGTGCTTTGGGTATTACTGGTGAGGGAGGGGAATATTAACTTTTTTAACATTAATAGCTTTTATACACGATACAGTTGCATTAGTATGTGTTGCAACATTTTTCATAATGTCTTGGATACACAATAAGGTGGTCAGAGTTGCCTAACATAATTCATATCAACTTTAATTCCTAATACATTTTATGGTTATCCCTCAACCACAAAATAACACTATTTCGTGAAAATATAGGCAACTAATGCTTCTTGAACATAAATCACTGAACTATGTGGCATCTCTTCCTTGAGCAAATTGAACATACTCTACAATTGCATATACAGTACAGTGTTTATAAATTGTTCTGGATGTACTGTATAATTATACAGAAATATTCTGCATAAATATATGCCTGTACTTATAGTGTATATAGGTATGGAATAAACTGACAAACATCGCTTGGGTTGTTGCATTACAATATAACCACTTTCAGTGCACTACTGTTTAATACATGTATTACTCTTCCAATTACTGTACTATTTTTGTTCATTTCCCAGATAGAGAGGACAAAACATCAGGAAACTAAACAAGAACATATCCTTTTAAAATTACAGTAAAATGTTGTACAGCATAAATAAATAAATAAACAAGTCACACAATAATTGGCTTAATTGTTTCAATGCAAACTGGCAATAATGAAGAAGTTACTGTATAGCAAAGTACCTGTACAGCTAAATAACCAATATGAACAGAACAGTCTCTAGAAAATATTTTCAGTGATACTGTAGCAACAAGAATATATTCATCTAACATTTCCAGAAGCACTGCCCTTTCCTACCACTAGCCAAGACCTTGAGCTCCAACTCCCCCTCCAGTGAAACCCAGCACACCATCATACACAAACAAGGGACATGAAGTCAACACACCTGGACAGCCCCTCTCATCTGATCCATCTGAGCAATCCCGTACTCCATTACACACTTCAGTACGGAAAATACACTGCCCTGTCTCACACTCCCACTCTATACTCCTGCAGTCTGTGGAGTATTACCAAATTCTAGTCCATCTGCATTGGTCTAATGGTCTCTCTTTTCATTCCCTGTAACCTTCTCTAGAAACTGTGGCAGGGATCGAATTACTTGTGCATACTGTACTGTGTTTCTGGCCAAAACTCGAAGTGGCTGTCGATCCAGACAGAATGCTAATTTATTTATAAGCAACAATTCAATTACTACAACACATTATTCCAAACTTTGAATACCCGGTAATGATAAAAATTACAAATACCTTAGAAGTATTATTATTTATCACAACCTACTATTTTCTTGTGCCATAGACTTGATCAATGGAACTGTAAAGAGGAGATGGATTTTGACTAACCTATAATAATTTGGTTATATTACTGTAACACTGCCACAATTGAACAGAAAGTCACAGCAAGGAAAGGAATTACTTGAAGCAGGCAACTGTACATTCATCAGTGATTGGCACCACAAACAAAAATCCACTTCTGCATATGCAAAACAGCACAGTAATGTACTGCATGATGCAAAAGAAAGAGCTAGTCTTTACTCTACTTTGCTCAACTTTCATAGATTAGACTGACTCTAATCTAGCATTAAAACTACAATACTGAACAGAGTTTTACACAAAATACAAAAAAACAAAAAGATTACAGTAAAATACTAAGTGTGCATCCCAATAAGCATATACTTAATCACAAAACTGAATGTTCTTTCTAACTGGAGTTTCCAGTGTAATGAGTTCCTATGTATCATATTGGCACTTTTGAAAACGGAAATGATCACATTATAATTATTAATACTATTACAGTATTATTATTATATAATACTTAAGCAATGTTTATTTACAGTAGACACCTAATTTCTGTAGCAGTGAATACTGTAATATGCGGTGTGAGATGTGGCATCAAAAGAAAGAAGGATTATCTGTATCATATGCACCTAGGTTTGACCACTGTAATTTAAAATTATTAGATTACTGTATTCACTTAGGATAGGAAGCCCAAAATAGCTCCGAGAATAAGATGATTGAATATCATACATTTCTTGAACAATTTAAAATCAAACATGATGTATCATTGACCTAAATACTGCAGTACATATTATGAGAGGTGCAGTAATACACTCAAGTATGGGGCCTTAACTCAATTTTAACTGGTTGAATTTACAGTACAGTACTTTCATTTTTATTGATTAAGTTTATGTACACCAGAATATTATGCATTCACTAGTTTAGCTTTTATATAATATTATCACTAGTAGATTTTACAAACAGAAATTTTTATGTAGATGACTGTATGAAGATATATCTGGTTACTTAAAAAAATTTATGAACATCAGGAGCACATGCTTGGCAGCACTCAGACCCTGACACTATCTGCTAGATTCCTCCAGGCAAACCTCCAACATCCATCACTGATTTGATTCAACCATGAAGTCTGTAGCCTTCCCCTTGGTTTCCTGTAGCCAATGTCAAGCTCTCTTAGATATGAACCCATGTGTAGGGTCAGACTAAGAGAAAGGAGCCACATCCAGCACTCCTAGATCCGGCTGGACATAGGCCTAAGCCTTTCTCATGGAGTAATTTCTGGATGGATATAATTATAATCATTCCAGGTACATCTCATAGAAACACTTAGTACCAAAGAAGAGGAGATAGGACTTCGCACGGCTGTAAAGTTTCCCATTCTTACAACTGTATGGTAAGACTGGGAGTCCCTAAATCACAAAGACTCTGGTTTATGCTTGCTACACATATATGAAAAAGCCAAATGCTTCATACCATAGACCGGGGTGAAATATCAACAACAATGATGATCCTTTCTTATCATGAATCAAGAGCACATCAGACCTATCCAAGCTCTGGATTATACTGTACCAAGTTGAGTTAAATTATCCAAGACTTCAATGTTTTCACCACAACTGGACATTGGCTGGACACTGGGGTTCCCTAACAAGTTCCCAAATTTCTGGCCCTTGATCTTCAGCCTAATGCCAGGCATAGTCATGTCCAGTATTTTGTATTAAGCATAATTTATCTGAAAATCTGAAGATACATAAACAGACACTCCTCAAATCCTCAAAAAGCAGATAAAGGCAGCTCTTTTTCTGGAACTGTTTAATTATATCGGGAAGACTGGATCTGTAAAGAAATTGGTAAGACAAAGAATACAATTTGTGATATTTATGATGCACTGCAGAAGGCCTCAGCATTTTGTAGGTCTGAAACTAATATCTATTTACACTTAGTAAATCCTCCCAGTAGGTAGAGAAATATCACTACAGTATTGAGATACTGCATGTGAATGTACCATATGTTAAAAAATGGACAAAACTTGATACATACAAATAATATACGATGTATACAGTATTATACTCCCACTAACCTTTATATGTATGACCTAAACATATTATTGGGTAGCAATAACAAGCACTGCAAAGGGTTATCTATATACAGCTCTTATACTCTTATAATTATCGGTAAGGGATAGAAAGAATGACACTTACTGCAGTCTCTCTCATCCGAACCATCCTGGCACTCTGAGTAGCCATTGCAGACCTCAGATGCATGGATACACTCGCCACTACGACATGTGAATTCAGTTGGACCACACTCTACAGGAAGAGAATATATACTGGCATCATACTCTACAAAAAGAAAAATTATACAGTACTGGCATCACATACTGTATGAAGAGAATACTGTTAAGTAAAAAACAGATTGGAAGGAAGGGTTGTCTATAATATCTTAGGTGGGGTTAAAGACAGATTAAGGGCAAAAGCAAAGAGAGATGAAGTACTCTAATCTACAGTAATATTTATTAACTTGTCAACAAAGTCACTGGGGGTGAATGAGACACATGGGATAATAGAAAAAAAGCCACTTGGGACACATAACACCAACAAGGTTAACAATAATAATGAATAAACTGTATTCTCGCATGAAGTTTTCTATACAAAAAAGCATTCCTGGAAACCATTTTCAACACCAATATGAGATTGATTCCACCAGTATTTGCTTAGTGGCAGCTTATGTAAGAACATCTTATAATAACATGTTGTACCTCCAAAACAAACATATAATATTTTCAAACCCTTGGTCAATTTACTAATAATAAAAAAAAAAAAAAAAAAAGTTGGCATGAGGGTTAGGCAAAAAACAAACAAAATAAAATAAAAACAAATAAATCAAACAATACAATGGTAAAAATGACATTTACTTACCACAGTTCACTCTCTCGTCCGAACCATCAGTACAGTCATACTTTTTATCGCAGCGAAGATACTCTGGGATACACGACCCATCTCCACACGCGAACTGATTGCTCTGGCAGCCTACACACAGTAAACCACAGGGTCACATTACCATATTCATACTACTGTGGTCTACTTTTTCTTAGCAGACGGTACTTGACCATAACTCCAGGGACTCACTGGATTATACATAATACTGTACTGTACTTGTTGGGCTTACAGTTCAACCATGTAACAATAATTTTGTACAGAACAACTGATGAGTCCAGTAGATATTATTAGGTTCTGGAATATTTAACTATTGAATGAACTACAAGGAAAAGGGATGGGAGCAGATCTTGTTTGTCAGGTACCATCAGTTAAGCAAAAAATAACCATAAGCATAACACATCTTCCCACAAATGTTGTCCAGTAAACTCAACCTCAACTGCACTTACACAACAAAAGCATTATACATAGTTATTCTATGTCTACACTAGAAAAAGTAATGTACACTTTACAACATAAAATAAGGCAGTAAGTTAAAAACTTGATATAAGCAGCAAAGCAGTTATGACAACTAGTGAGATATATATAGATGAAACTATTATTACACACAATGATCTTAATTTCCAAGAAAATTATGAGACTCATAAGAATTGCAAGATAAAGGCTTGCATGTACTGTACTAGGAGTTTAAAAAGCAATAATTACTGAAGAATAAAGTTATCTACAGCAAGCTTAAATCTCTGAAAAACATAAGATTCAAAGCATATACAGTACCTGATATGATTTTTGTAGGAATAGCTCTGTTTTATGCATAAATAATAAATACTGATAATGTACTGTACAATTTGCTCCTAATGAATTTACCACACACGGAAAATACCATTCACACCAGTCTCTTCCATGCTGTATATTTTTACACAGAACCTCTTGACATACACATATTCACACTCTTTCATTCAGGCATAATGAAGGAAAAGAAAGCTTCTCTACTCTCTACACTTAACAAACTAAAGTTTAGGTACTGCACATGTGCTGTACAGTATTTTCTAAACTTAGAAAGTTACTATTAATGATATTAAATAAAATTATTTGTTCTAATGAAAGTTTGACTGAACTGCTATTAATATTCAAATGACAAAAATACAGTACAGGTTATTACTTCAATAGTTTCTGAAAATATGCACTTGGCTCCATGAAGTTAGGTGTTAAATAAAATTATATACAGTACTGTACATGTACAATACAAATAACTTTCATTTTTCAATGATAACTGTATAAAGATAACTACAGCATATTGTATATTGAACAAATAACAAGTGTATAAAAAAAAATAAGAAATCACAAACGGAATATAAAACTAGAACACCTCAGACAACTGAAGGTTGGAGTAGGAATCTCCAGAGCATACATATAGGAAGCAATGAGACAGTTAGCCTTTGACTGCTACAGAGTTATCAAACTGTTTTCATCCTGCCATTTTTTCCATTGGTTGTGGCTTATGTTTTACTCTTGACATGATATGGCTTGTGATCAAAATTGCAGCATCCTGAAAAATCATTACTGCCACTGTAGCCATCACAAAGATATCCAACAAAAAAGTGTTCAGATGTTGGCGAAATGCTTGGTCAACAGTGATGATATTAATGATCCCAGTTGAACCAAACATATTACAGTACATGCCTATGATGTACTATATTGTATTGTAAGATACCTCAAAAAAGTATCGGAACTCAGAGGGTAGATAGTTTTGAAATGGTAAGTTGTGGGTCACTCGTGTCTCGGGCGTGTTTCTGATCACATTGCTGATTTTTCAAATGGTTTGACAAAAAAAAAAAGAGGGCTGCTAATTTTTTGAGGTATTGTACCATCCTACATTCTTTAAATGTACTTACTATAGATGCTGCCAGTTCAGTTCAATTTTATAATCAGTAAAATGTATGTCAAGGATAAAAAGGGCAAGACTCAACTTGTCTTCTAGAAGAAATACAAAGAATAGCATATCTAAAAATAGAAAACATGACTCAATAACTTCAGACAAACCGTCATATCAAGCAAATAGAGTTTAATTTCATTACACAGTCAATGGAAAGAAAGTGGCAGTTAGGATGGCAAGTGTTACCTCATTCCTGTCCAAATATTCTTACAGTGCCTCATAGCCACCAATAACAATGCTGAGAAGGCCCCTCTGCCCCTTATCCCTGAGGTGTGCCAGTTAAAATATATAAAAATTAACCATTCTAAATTACAAGATTTAAACTGAAATAATAAAGAGTGTGTAGACAGAAACCACACCAAGATAGAATAGGAGACAGAGAAGATATGTGAAAAAATTATTTTAAAGATAAGACAAAACAGTACCACCAGAAATAAAGAGAAAATAATAAAGAGAAACCACCACAACAAATAACAGGAACAGAACACATTACAGTTCTTCTCATCGGAGTTATCCACACAGTCTGGGACATTGTCACACCGCCAAGCTTTGTCTATGCAAGCTCCATCTTCTACGCACTTGAACTCCGCCTCTGTGCAGATCCCATTGTCTAGTGTAGGAGGGAACGTATAGTGAGGTTAACAGCTTGGGTAGGGAGACTCCAACGACTCTATATTTTTTTACAAATATACGAAATAGGGTAATGTATGTGCTTTACATATGTATAGTAATGGTGAGGAGTTAATGTGTACACCACCAAAAGCCAGTTTTATCATTCAGCTGATGTAGAAACATTGGTTTTCCCTCCTTGCCAATCATGGGCACACACTACGAGTGTTATGCTCCACAACCAAGTACTGTATAGAGTCTATAGACAATGAAGAGTACACCACTGCTCTACACCCACAGCAATACTAATCTGGGTTCTGGTAGCAGCAAACACAAACTGTCCACCCTGACTGTAGGCTGTAGTTGGAGAACTTTTTTTTTAACACTATGCTAGATTATCTATTATGTCCTGTATAAACATTCAGGATTCACTGGTTTCATGGAGAGAGTTCACAAAGCAGAATACTGTAGCCAGAACACTCTCCCACTATATGGTATTCACAGATTTACATTACAGTATTTGTACTGACAAATAATTTTCTACTCCTTAGTACAAACTGAACTATTTAAGAATTCAATGCATGCTTGTTCATCATGAACTTTTCCTAAAAGAATTATGTTCTACACTAGCACATATGCTAATCATTATCATATCTATAAAAGTTTTCTAGTTTCTAAGAGGAATATTCTCAGAGTTTAGTTGAATAATTTTAACTTTTATAAGGTTAACTTTCTACCTACAGTTTATTTTAAAAATTATACTCAATTTATTGCTGATGAGAGCAATTTAGAGAGGAAATATAAAGCACCAACGGACATTATATTATACTTCCAACTTTTGAAGTACAGAAAAATGTTGAGCACTTCATTTTTCTGCACAATTTTCTTGAGTTAAATATAAAATTTAGTTCAGCACAAAACCAATAAATATTACTTTACAGCATCGTTCACCAACTATGAAACAGAGTATTAAAGCAGTCTAATGGTAGTACAGTATTATTAAAACACAGTAACGTTACTGCACCTTCCCTGTAGGTTGGATTTGAAGATTGGTTACTACTAAATACTCAATGCAAGTCAGGAAGGCATTACAAAGAATAACCAGTATGGAATTATAAAATTGAAGTGATGATGTATACAGTATCTATCTCAAGTTGCGATGAAATGGCTATATCTAAAAGGGAAGTGTAATAATTCCCATTTATAATATACCACCTTAAGCCTAATACAACTACTGCATATGGGAGGAAAATAAATTGTCACTGTATTATACTGCACTGTTGGGAAAAATTTGATGGAAAGGTGAAAAGGGCAAAAAGTAAAGGATTAGAATACAAAATCTGCTCTAATGTGCTATGCACTTACTTAATTTTTTATACTTTTCTAAATACATTATTTAATGCTAACACCTAGAATAATAGTAAAAAACTGTATTATGATGATAATATAATAACCTCGTCCATACCATATATTGAATTTACTGTACTGCCATTCACTGAATTCTGGAAATAGACATATTCTGCATGAATCCTCCAAGTTATTGTGCAAAATGCTGATGAATATTGTGTCGTACAGTATAATACTAAATATAATACAGCGCTGTATCTATTAATATGTTATCTTGTGAAACTTACTGCTGGTGAATAATATAAAATATTAGTAAAACCTGCATGGTTGAGAGTATAACAAAGTACTGTACAAAAATAAAGGAATATATAATTGGTCAGATCTAGCATGCTCTAAGGCATTATGCATCACTGGTATTAGTATTCATTACTTGGCATTGCAATTAAAGCAACAACTGGAATCAAATATTGTATTCACTACCACTAGAGGTCAGTTTATTGATGTGATTGGATTACTTAGCATCACCAACACACTGCCCCATAATGGGAACACTAGTGTAATTGAAGTTAAATTAACTTCTAGTGATGTGTACACAAATTTTACTTTCAGGTAGTTTGATTATAATACAACTTTTTCAGTGTTGTATTACCATAACCATTATTAGAGGATTTTGTCACCTGTAATGATGTGCAGTCATGCTTGAATTCATAGACAATAAAGCAATGCAACATCCAAATGTAGACCTATGGTATTATATACAGTGTTCTGGTAGTATTTGTATTAGTGGATCTGGCCCATTTCGCAGCCCAGTCTACTTGGTCTTCTCAGCCTGCCAACCCCCTACCACCAACCTGTAACCCATTACTCCTAACCTACCAACACAATACCCCAAATCTATCAACCCCTTACCCCTGACCTGGTGGGTGAAATATGGGTGGGTCACACAGCAGAGTACTGTATATAATTTGACAGACATATTCACAGTCAGACAATCTACCTGTCTTGTCTATCTTTCTAAATAATGTTTTTTCTTCAGTTATCTCTGTCTGTTCATTGTTCCTTTCATCAGTTTATTTTTTTGCTATCAAATTACAGTATTCATATTTCTACCATCACTCAACATGCTTTTCCATTCAGCTGTCCAATGTAATCAATGACTGCCTTCTCTTCATTCTATCACTAAGCAGTAATTTCATCACATTTTCTAACAACTTATTTCCCACTTTGACAATGTTGCTCATACTTTACTACAGCCATCCTCTATAAATTATCTATACATAACACCCATAGTTAAACGGTGCATGATTCTACTCTGACAAACGTTAAATTACTCGACTCCGGTCACTCAAGTATAAAAGACCTCATACCCAAGAGATTAAACATATCTCAGTCAACGCCCCCACTATAAACATTCATTTTCATGATATCATTCTGGCTATGATAAAGCAAGTTTGCTCATTAAGTAGCAAGTTTCATATAAAAAAAAGTTGCTAGCATACTACGACTGGACTATAGGAACATTTTCCTTACAGTACCATGACTAAAATATTACTTTTGTTAGTAACAGCCCTAAGTCACTATGCAAATATACGTCCCAGTTATTTCAGTAATATCTTGTAGAAACTTGTTACCATTTCAGGAGCTTTAATAAAAGTTATTTCAGTGTCTTTGAGGCTAAACCATCCACTCTGAAATCTAGCCTCCTTATTTGTCCATCATTAAGTAGGTGCATAAATGTGAGCTTATGTTTATGGAAAGCCTCTTATACTTTTAATAGTAAAGGCAAATGCTAAATGTCAGTGTGGATTCTTCCTAAAACAGTATTTAGTTTCTACTATCTTTCTTTAAGGGCAATATGAAAAAACAAGAATCATAAGATACTGCAGTTTTGAGCTTACTCATCTGTTGGCATTCCTGAAATTTGCTGTAACTAAACACACAAATTAAGACAGAGCTTCACTTTTGCTATATTTCATAATATGAGTTTACAAGCTTACCCTTGTTCACTGTCATAGGAAACATATATCAGTACCATTTACAGTACTTCAGTAATGATCATTCTTCTCCCTAGAAACTTTCCAGCAGGAGATACATTTCAGATGAGTTTCCAGATGACATAATATACATAATATGACTCAACTATACCAACAAAACTAATCATTGGGCTTCAAAACCAAAAATAGGCAACAACTCGTTTTTTTATATTGCCCAACAGATTGTACTGTTCATGGGAGTATCTGGTTACACACATTGTCTAGAATTAATACAGTCAGGCGAACAAACGTCTTATCTCACTGCTAACCTCTGCCTCTGAAGGGAGGGCATCCAAGCTCATCAGAACGGTCAAGACAATCGTAGTTTTGATCACACTTTTTGTCCAAACCAACACATTCCCCCGAGGAGCATGCAAATTGGTTCTGAGAACAGAACCGATTCCTGGCTGGAAGCAGATCACACATTTTAAGCAGGAATGCACACAACAACAAAGAGAAGGAGAAGGTACAGTACATATGATGGGTACAGAATAAAGGGAAGAGAAGCATAAAATACAGTGAGGGAGGATGACACTGTATGGAAAAAACACCGATCATGATACAGATGATAAAATATTTTGGCAATCATAAAGGATATGCTGAGCACAAACAAATTTATGTACAGGAAAAATGCAACGAATTGTAAATTACGTCATAGGAAATAAAAAATTAAAGAGGGAGGAATAAATTATCAAGAAAAACTGAGATACTGTAGTTTACACTGTAAATATTGGGGATGATACAGTATTTAGAAGTGTCTGGTAGTTCATGAGCATGGTGTGGGACACTGTAATAGAGGAAAGTTATGGGGACACACACCATCATTAAACTGTATATAATGTTGTCAAGAGGTCTATTAACTTCTGCAAAGTTTTAAGTTATGCTTATGAGTACAGGATAGTAATGTATAATATGTCTGAATATCGCACATAACGATTGCACTGCCACGTCCACCAACTACAAGTTTCTGAAGAACAGGAGACCAAATTGATCATTGTATCTGTTCATATAATTTATCACATGTGAGACTACGGTACTTTAAGATGATTGTGCAGTGCAATAAGGCAACAGCTCAGATACATACTATATAAGCATATGTCAGAAAAATTAAGTTCCAATTTATAAATACAAGTAAAAGAAGTCAAGGAAGGGAAAAAGAATAATGTACAAAATTTACAAATAAAAATATGATTTCGCTAAGAACAGCATATGATAAACAGTAAAGAAAACTGAAATGGAGGACTGAGAAGTGAAGAAATTACAATACATACCATTTCTACAGTACTACTATCATACAGAAATAATAAACACATCTACACCAACATCATAACACCAATCCTTTCAGCAAATACTTAAAAGTGCTCCCTTTAAAACACAATCACTTGACATCTGCCATGACTGAATTTGGTAATTAATTAATATGTTGCATTACAGTACATACACCTAGGATAATTTTGCATATTTAAGCTACAGTCGGACAATTTAAAGCGCCACATGAAAAAATCTGACATCTAAGGAAACAATGACAAAATTAGTTGACATGCACTGCAATTTTAATAAGGTAGTGTTTTGACAGTGAAAGTTAGCTTGTAAAAATGCCATCATTTCATACTGAGAGCTTTAGTTCAAATCTAAGTCCAACTTATACCAGTTTCTTTTGTATGTGCAACACTGAAAAGGTTGGGTGATTCCAGTATACTGTGCAAAACTGGAAGATTATTTATTTTCTAATTTTTCATTTATTAAATAGTTGTGTATGAAAAGGAACACCCTGCACAAAGCATGCCACAAAAATTATGTAAATACAATTCTACACCATACACCAGGCAATCAACACAATCAAAACTACACTCAATCAGCCTTAACTTGGAAATGATCGCACATGCGTCACACTGATTTCGACATCATGCGTACACACCAACCTCACAACAGCAAAAGGCACTTAGTATATTAAAACACTGTAAATAAAATAAAATAACTCAAATTATTGCCTAACAAAATATAATTCCATCATTAGTTAATCTTAAATGACTGTAAGTAATGAAAGGAACTTTATATATTAAGTAAGAACTTTTCTTCCTTAACAGAGGGTGTCCAACACAAAACTTGAGAGCTTAAAATCACACCCAATTAAAAAAGGGAAACGAGATTTTGATGATGATGATAAAAATGCTTCAAAGCTGAAGTAGAATTTAACTCTAAAATGGCATCACAGTTTTGAAGTTTGATGCAGAATTTCTATGAACAACAGTACAATGCTATCCAACCTCCTCTGACCAAGTAGATATGATGCAATGGTGGCTGCCACATTTGCCTATGCTATGAATCTGACTTCAAATGCTGACTTCTTAATTAAACATGAATATCCTACAATATAGAGTGGCTAATGTAACAGATAGACAGAGTTTTCAACTCAGATAAAACACAGCAAATACCGGATTACACCAATACTATACAGTATAGTATATGAAACACTATTCAATAGAGATAATGGTGTTACTTTGCAAATATTGCACAATGAAGCACCTTTATTAATCTGAAAATATAAGGCAGTAACCGTTCCATGATATGCCCGAGAAGAGAACTCCGGATAAATTCTTTTGAGGTGTATGGGTTCAAATCCAGGCCACAAACCCACGATGCAATGATTCATGCTCATTCACCATGCTTTGGTATTCACAAAGCTTGGAAAACATAGACTTGAAGCAACTTTTTCAGGTTAATCATCTGCATATTTACATAATGTTAACAAAGTAATACCATTACCTAACAAATACCTTTTTCTTTACTGACAACCAGAATAAAATCTTTTCTACAAATATTACTTTCATTATACCATATACAGTACTATAGACCATGATTAAAACATAATAACTGACAAAATAGCTGGCAAACAACTTCTATAACCACACTGTGACAGTATATACCTCATGCCCAGAAAAGGTGGATATCAAATCATCATCATCATCATCATCAGGAAATATGAAAGGAAGTGAATGATAGGAATGTACAGTCGGCAGCATAAGTTTGCTTCACTTCCACCTGCGTATATATTAGCTATAGTGATGTTCCAATACAATTTTAATGCAGAGATGACAGATATAGTTCTCATATGGTAAATTACTTATGTTGTTTAGAATAGAAACTGGTTCAGAATGCAACTACCTGGTTATATTAGCAATACTAAGTATATGAGATGGACACAAATTTATGCTGCTGGCTGTACAGTGAGACAAAACGACAACAATGAAGACACATACGGCACGCCTCTATGGTTTCATCAGAACCATCAGCACAATCTGAGATGCCATCACAGCGGAGACTCCTGGCAACACATCCGCCATCCTTACACTCAAACTGGTCAATCGGACACGAGTTGGACGGTGGTTGTGCAGAAGTGGGAGGCTGGTTGGCTAAACAAAGATGACCACAATCAGAAGAGGAATGTGAACCAAACAAATGGTAAAAAATATGTGAAAATAGTTAAGCAGGCTAACAGATACAGATGTAAAGCAAGCATTAACATACAACAATATATCTACTAAACATCACAAAATCAGAAAAGGGAACCATAAACATAACATATTGATAGAAGAGAAAGAAAATTCATGTAATTTGATGACTCTTACAGAGTATTAACAATGTTTTGCTGCTACCTCCTCAGGTAATAAGCCAGAATCAGAAGTACGTAGTGGCAATGCATATCTACTAAAAGATTTTCCTTAAAAAGCAAAAATATTTATAATCTGAATACTTCGACACTACAAGAAAATTTTTGTAGAATTACAAAAGAAATATTTTATGCACTTAGGAAAAGCCAGTTCAAGATGTTGACAGGACAGTCTAGTGTGATGGTTCCAATTACTTAAAATGTCATCAAGCCTTACAAAAACAGTATATGAAACATAAAAAATTTCCTTATTCTAAATACTGTACTACTTTTACCATCTACAGTATAAAGCAAAATAAATACACACAATAAAGCTCTCACATACAAATAAACCTATGTTCTAAACACCCAAGAAGTACAATCTGAAGAACTTACCTTACAGTAAAAAGATGGCTAATACAGTACTGTACTGTATTTATTTATGCCTATAAGAAATACTGTACTTAATAATCACCAGTTATATTATTATACCTTCACATTTTACTCAATACTGATCATCAAAGTAAAACATCAACACAAACGTTAGTTTTCTTACCTTTGACACAAGTAAACCTGACCTACCTGAATACACTTACAGTACAGTACAGTACTGTACTTTGATGAGCTTCCAACTTTTGACAGGTTTCATAATTATGTAAGTGTAAGAAATTTTTTCCAGAACTGTAAACAGTATGTATACAAACTTATGGTGTAAACAACACTGTGCATTAGTAGATCATGTATAACAAGAGGAGTTACTGTCCTGAGAAACTTACCACGTGCACCCATGCTGTTATTAAAATGTAAATACCAAAACTGGAAAGTAAAAAGAGAGTGAAGGAAGGGTGGGGAATCATTAAAGTATCAACAAGTATGAAAAGACAACAGTTTCTTTCTTTGTCAAAAAGA
Organism: Petrolisthes cinctipes; assembly: GCA_033782935.1. Lineage (NCBI taxonomy): Eukaryota > Metazoa > Arthropoda > Malacostraca > Decapoda > Porcellanidae > Petrolisthes > Petrolisthes cinctipes. The sequence continues at coordinate 63,075 of JAWQEG010003251.1, read as the reverse complement.
AATATGATAAGAAATGGTTTCCAGAAATGCCTCTATTCACTAAGATGGATCTGATATTTAGGTTGATGCCGGGCTGAGAATCTTTATATGCTTCTGATATTTAACCTGTACACTGTTAAGTATTGTACTTATACACAGTATATGATATCAACAAGATTGTATAGTATTGTAGGTATATATATGATACTGAATTACTTTACCGTCAATTAGGTGAATATCCAGATCGATGTAACAAGACTGCCTGGAGTCTTGCTCCATCAGCCTCAAATAATCCATTGTTCATCCCAAACTAACAGTGTATGGCTTTAGAAGTGTATCTCAATATGAAGCACTTAAAATGTGCTCAGCCAGGCATGGGCTAGCCATATCTCCTACACAATGTATCTTATTAAAACAGATATTTGTGGATGGTACTCACATGCATAAAATGATATAAAGTACAGTACAGTACTTGACTAAAATGATGCAAAGTCAAGAAAGGGGATGATGTCTTGACCCTTTTCATGCATGGGTGACTCACATAAGAATAATGTTTATCCACTCAGGCATATACTAATAAAATTTCCATTTCCGTGAGATTTTGGACATATGGATTACTGTACAGAAAATTTTAATGCTTGCTTAGTCCATGTAAACAATTACAGTCAACCCTGCATGAAATGGCTAAAGGGAATGATGCTTGGAATCAAGTCTGTCTTACGTGGGAGACAGTTTACAGTCTCGTCTGAACCATCCAGACAATCCGGTCGACCATCGCAACGGTAACGCATGGGGATACACTGTCCGTCAAGACACTGCCACTCATCCAGGGAGCAAGCTACGTGTGGAAAGGCCAGAAGAAGGAGATTGTGAGTCAAGATGCTTTCAGTACTCGTCAGCTTTACGTTAAAACCCTCATAACTCGGCAATGTAACACATGGAATTTGAAATGACTTGACAAGGCCAAGAAATATTACTTCAAATAATCAATTTAAATTTTAAAATATTAACGGGGAAAAAACTCGGAAAATAAATTGTGGAAGTATCATTAGAGTTAAAAGATACTGTAGGGTAGTACTACATAACTGTATAAGTATGCTGCTGTCCTTACATTGGTAAATGTAAGTTTTATATCTATATTTTTAAATTGGGGGGATGATTTGTACAAATTGACTCATTTATTTTTTTGGCAAGGCCCTATTAAGCTAAGTTATAAGGGTTTTAATGTAGCCTCCTATAGTTAGTAATGTAACTACAGTACAAGCTTTTTCTATCTATACTATATTAATCTGGTTAGTTGAGCACAATACAGATGTAATACAATACAACTAACATTACTGTTATACATAGATAAGTACAGTCGCGGCTGATAGTCCTTGACCAGCCTGTGATGGAAAGGTGCGGCCAGCTGTTTCGAACTGTGAACACGTAGATTCGTTGCTTCAGTCAGCTGCCTGATGTTTCGAGTTTTCAGATACTCCTGTGTTGGTCATGGCTATCCATCACTGACTGGTCAAGGACTATTTGCCACGACTGTACATGCAAAATGAGGTGTGATTCCAAACTTCCCAGGCTGACTTTGTATGGTGCTAACAGTTTATAGTATATACAGATCTGGAACTGCTACATGTATGTAGTTCTAAACAGCTTTATCATGATGCAGTATGTTCAGTGATTAAGTAATATACTACACCGTACACATATGTTTTCTGTTATATGATATACTGTGATCTTTTGCAAGAAAATATACCAGACCCCAAAAATAACGAAACATGCATTTAGTTAGTAGACTATAGATATCTAAGCCAAATTTTCAAATAGTTAGTGGATCACTACAAGAATCTATGTCAACACTGCTGCCTGTGCCTCAGATTATAACCTTTATAAACACTGTCATGGGTCAACTACTTTCCCAATCTAGTCCCCTGATTTTCTCCAAATAAATATCCAGGTAAAATGGTTAAAGTAAAGTAAAATGACATCAAGGATATTTAGGTAGAAGTGCACAAGATGCAAACAATATTTCCAATCCTCATACAGTACATACATACTGTACATAAAAATACAACATAATATTATATGGATGCTATCATGTTAAACTGATTCAAAAGAAATACATGTATAATGATAGAGCAAGGACTCAAACCCATGCTATACTATAAGTACATTACATGCTTCAAAACTTTTACCAACTACTGTATAAGATTATGAATAATTTTTTGATAACTTCAGCCTGGCTTCCAGTCATAACTCTATTTGTGGTGCCTTTTCTACATCAATGTGTCAGGGTAGTACAGTATCTGAGCATAGTGTCAAAGAAGTATGCAAACATCAGCAAATTAAAACATTTGTTACATCCAAAATATTAGTACAGTACTGTAGTTAAAGTTGGAAATTCATGCTATGAGAATAGTAAACCTAAGTGATGCTGCATGCAGATGCACAAGGCACACAGCCAGCCCTAAATGTACTGGGAAGAATTACACAGTGAGCACAGTACAGTACTAGTAGCACAAATTGGCCTGGGGGTTAAACCTATCGACATCGAGAAGGTTAAACATCATACAATCCATATGATGTGAGCACAATTGGCATGGCACTGCAAACTTAACTTCTCTACAAGAGAAAATTAAACAGAAAATATTCATCCCCATTAATTTTGCTTCTGACCATTTCTATCGACAATTTCATACAATTCCAGTACTTTGATCTCAGCTTACAATAATGAGTCAAGTAAAGTTTTGCCATAAACTGTATAAACAGAAATCCTACAACATGCAATACTCACGACAGTTTGCTTCATCAGATCCGTCTGAGCATTCTCGTTGACCATTGCAGCGTTGTTGGTTGCTGATACAATATCCATCACGTTCACAACGAAATTGATCAGAGCGGCAGCCTGCAGACAACAAGAAGTCAATTAATTTATCAATTATTACATATTCCATAAAACAGAATTCCTATCCAGCATTCTATACATATACTGTATATCTATATCTATCTACATATCTATATCTCTGTATACATATTGTATATTCAATCTATATTGTAATCATAATATCTATTAATACTGCCTCTACATACATAGAGTATATCCCAACAAACTGGATTATGAAGAAACACAAATGACAGACCTGGGAAATGAGTAGAAACAAGGATGAACACTTTCACATACTGCATAGCCAAATCTTACTATTGGGTCAAATTGAGTCGACACATTAACATACAAAAGTTCTCAGTTTTAAAATTCTCCAAGATTCCACTCGAACCATAACAGTATAAAGTATCATCCACAACCTATGTTGTACAGGGCTCTCCAGTAACTTGCACCTTAAAAATTAGTGACTACACATGCCACTGTGAATGACTATACCTGTACAGTAAACTACATTTATTTTACCAAACTCACTAACAATCTCAGGCTCATCACTCAACTTGCGAGCCATTTGGACAGTTCACACTTAGTGAAGCTACCAAGCACATTTCATTACATACAAACAAACACAAACTATTTAAGGACTGATATACAAAATTGAATCTAAATCACAAGTGCTCCAATCAAGCCTATGAGTATTAATGTTCAAAGTTGACTACAAGGTAAATCAATATTGTAGACTACAAAAGAATATTTTACACCAATCAGTCAAAGTAGGTATGAGTTAGTAAGAATGCAGCTCCCACATTAGCACAGACAGTACGTATACACAAAGCATACAATAAATAATGTGAAAACAACCCCAGGAAACATAAAATAAACAATTCTGTGAGTTTTCATTGCAGATTGTACAGTACTTGCCCATACCCTTTGAAGGTAAAATCTTATCTATATATAATTTCACCAAGTGACTTTATGTCCGTCCGTCCGTACGCCCGAACCTAACTACAGTACTCCTAGGTCCTCTGAGATATCAACACAAAATTAAAATGGCTAGCATGGGGTAAAAAGAGTAGAGTATGTGAAACAGAGGAATGTGTGAGGAAGGGGAGGGATGGACCGAGTAGGGGGTGAGTGCTGGAACAAGGAGAACTGGAGGCTTTTCTGCCATGGCAACCTTGGGGAAAGTTCCCAGAGGAAGTGAGGTGTCAGAGATATAGACATTTAGATAGATTTAACATTAGCAAGAGCTGTTAATTGTTGTAATCCTACATTAATTTGTCATGAATCATATGGCCCTCAGGAAAACAAACATAACCTTTACAAATGATTAATTATTATTATTACGGTATAAAAACATGGCAAGTGTGAGTGCTGTGCTATACAAATATGCAATAAACAATACAATCACAAAGTTGCCCTGGCACATAAATGTGCCAATCATTGTACCAAAGTTATGTGTACAGTCGTATATTATGTACTCCCATAAATAAATAGAGGAATTACTTTGTCATAAGTATTGAAATACAAAACACAAATTTAAGAATACATAAGAGATACCAGTTAAGAAAGCAACATATACAGTACATAACACAAACTTCAAAAATAACAGATATAAAGAGAAAAACTACAAGCAACAACCCAATCTCCCTGGCGGTCGGAGGCCCCCAGACTCCCTGGTCCAGTAAGCTCTGGTCCCATTTCCTTGGGATGTGCTTCGGTAGCCCAGGCATATAGGGCCAGCCCCTCCTTTATTTTAATTTGTTTTTTCACTGCGACCAGAGTGTACCAGGGGTCTGTGGGGCAGGAGGCCATTCTGCCCCGGGAGAACATCAACAACAACAACAACATTTAAAATGACAAAAACAGTTTGTAAAATGTACTGTAAGTGAAGTTAACTCACGGCAACCGAACTCATCACTCTGGTCAAACGGACACTCAAAATTGCCATTGCACCTGTATTGTTGGTCTATGTAGTGGCCACTGTCACACTGGAACTCAGTGTCACCTGAACGAAGTAAAGCACAGCTTGATTCCTCATGAACGTATTAAATCAAATAAATTTGTTTCTATTGAGTTTTGCATTCCTATACATTACTCTGTGCTTGCATACTAAAATTATAACAATACAGAATACAACAATAATGGTAGCGCATTAGTATATTTGTTATCAAAATATTTGGTGAAAATGTGGGAAAATGGTACTATTTGGACCAGCCATGGCACAAGGTGATTCCCATACCTGGACATGGTTACAGATACTCTACTGATGATTTAAAAGAAGAATCACGGCTGCTAATGAAATGATATGGGAAAGTTGTAGCATACTGGACAGCATCTGGATTACAGACCATATGTTTTGCCAGTTGCTAATGGGACACACGTCGAATGTTTGTATTATTGATACTTTCTTCAGAGATACTTTGAAATACAGATTCTTAATATTCTGCTTACTAGTCCTAAATGTCCCATTACAAATTTCATTTAGACACCCTGTAATTAAAGCTGGGACACATCAACGCTAAAGACCGTCCTCTGCCATTATGTACCTGGCACCAGCAACAAAGTCATATTATGTTACCCATCATGGAGGTATTTCACATTAAAAAGTACCGTATCATTATGTTTTTGTGGCAATTGTACTTGCTTGCATGTGGGCATTTGTTTTTCACATAGTCCACATTCTCTCACTTTTGCTACAAATATAGATAAAATTTACACTGTGCTAAAATATGGTAACTACTGCACATTCCATGTTATTACATTAGTCTGAAATCAACCACAATTTGTAGGATAGAGTATACTCACGACAGCCACGCTCGTCCTCGCCACCTGGACAATCACGAAACTCATTGCACCTATTCCCGATATCCAGACACGAGCCATCATCACACCGGAACTGATCTGGTCGGCACGTTGTTGCTGTAAAGAACACCCAAGAATGTTATTCACAACATTTGATGCTAAAAAATATACAACTTTTAGATGGATTATGCCAAGCAGAAGAAGGGTAATTTTTAGGCAAACCCTTGAGCTTATCACTCTACTGTACAATATTTTCTTTCAAAGATACCTAAAAAGCTGTAGAAATTTACAAAGCATAGAAATAAACCTAAGTGTGCTAATAGGAGTTAATGCAAAGCAGATTATTATACTGATCAGGTCTGAACGCTATTAGAACTGTGAAACAGGATTCTAAACACTTAATCAGTACTGTATAACACTGATATAATAAACAAAAGCACAGCAGTAACACAAATTTCATTCAAATAATTGTGCCAAGAACCCTTATGCTTTTGTAACAACTGCAAAAAGAAACCCAACAGCAGACAATGAAATACCGTAGTACATTATATTTTATAAGTGTCACATTATGATCCATCTCATACTCAAATTGGTAGCTTAGCACAAGTATAATGCATGAACTATTTGGGGTACCTAAGGAGAAGTGGGGCAAATCCAGTCAAAGCACTTTATTATGATTATAGCTACTTTTTTGGTCAGATATAAATATTGTAATGTATTAATAGGTATGACTCGTATGCAATGGGTATTCACAAACCTAAGACTCAGGTTTGTCATCTGAATGGTTTCCAATGATTAAGGTGACCCAATACCATTTTTCTTTAAAAAAAATTTAAAGTAGAGTATAATTCAGTATATACGAAGTACAGTAGCTGGGGACTGAATCACTTTAGCACAAACAAGGACATCAAGAATGTAGTAGCCAGGAATGTGAAAACTGTACAATACTGTACTTAGTTGTAGTAATAATAGCAAAAGCAATGAAGCAGGAACTGGAATTGACCCATTTAACCAGACTTTCCCCTTTAAAAATTATAAAAACAAAAGCAAAGTAGATATCCTGTGACATAAACAAAAAAAGTAACTGCTTGGCAATGAACAAAAAGTAAATATTGTACAAGTATATAGTTACTAATAAGATTTGGAAGAAAAATTATTGTATGCAAAAGGAATAAAAATAATATAACCCTAGTATTAGGCCAATATGGACCATACAGCACTACTGTAATTGCTTGCATAAGAAAAAAAAACACAAGACACTTGATACATTAAACATTGGCTTATACACATTAACCAAGCAACATTGACAGCTACAAAGAATTACAAACAGACAAATATTTATCGTTAATTCAATACAGTATATGTCAGCAAGACAGTGTACTGTAGGATCTCAGTTACATAAAGTATGACTCTGAAATGGTGATTAGATTATATACAGTAATGAACATGGTAACAGTAACTGCATTTAAAATCCTAACTTGCAAATCATAAAGTACAGTCAAAGTGGCAACAGTCATGTCACCTCACTCAGTGCTTCTTGAAGGATAACATAACGGATAACTATTGAAAAAAACACATTCACCAACATACAGAAAAACAATATCCAGGGTACAAATTATTAAACTGCTCTGGTTTTTCTTGTTATGAGCCAGTGAAGCTTATATTTTCATACTGTAATATACTTCATGACTTGGCAGATGTGATGACTCGATTTTTGCTACCGTCTGTACCTTAATCAAAGCCTTCAGTACTTGAGAAAGTATCCTACATAGTACAATTTAAGACTGTATTACAAACAAGTTTATGCCTGTAAACTTTTATAAAACAGACTGGAGGATTAAACTATTATTTGCACTGTTATTTGTCATAGGCTACTGACTGGACAGATGTCATTAATAAAAGAAACTTAACGACTTCATTTGTGACACTCAATTATTATAGCATTACTGTACCTCTGTTTCCATACTTTTTTTATAGGATGGTTATTTAATTATTTAAAAAATGCCTACATAGGAGCTAAAGTATGAAGCAAAGTGTACAAACCATGTTTCTAATACTCTACTACCAAATATAATTTATTAATTCATTAATGGACAGGCAGGGTGAAAAGTTCAGATGGAAACTACCAAAGATCAGTGTAATATTCTCAGGTTCAAACCATACAAAAACTGTATGGAACAAGTAAAACAAACCAATATCTCACTGCCAGTAGAGTGATAAAAGTGATCTTTGGCTGCATTTAAACCAACTTTTAAACCAGACTGTATAAGACATGAAGTTTCTGCCTCTGGAAATTTATTTAGGGGACACACATTAATACTACACTAACCCAGAGAGACAACTAAATAGCATATTCTATCCAGAATAGCAGTATACTGTATTTATTGTGCATTTTTTAGCCTGACAAAAAGGTACCAGTTCCCTCATTTCAGTTTTTTGGCAAATGTATTGCAAACCAGGAGAAATAATCTTCATAACTAAGTACATGTACAGTAATCATATTCTACTCATAAGCTTTGGAAAACAGTAATTATTGTCTGACACTATCAGGAAAAAAAATTCTTTTTGCCCACTTAAAAAATACACACTACAGTACAGTATAGTGAAAAAGTCAAAAGTGAAAGCCCTCAATTCATAGAATGCAATAATTTTTGCCAGTGACTGTCACTCCTGTAGTACTGACCTAGAATTAATGACAATCTCTCTTTCCATATAATATAAATCACAAAACTTTCAATTTGAGGATTCCATATAATATTAGAAGTAAGGATATGCTGTGATTATATTTGAATCCACTCATTGACACTTTTAGGGTTTATATTGCACAGGCAAGGTAGTCTGCAATAATAATAATAATAGGTGAGCATGTCGGAGAACAGGCAACTGCAAAACTTTGCATACAACCTTTAATATACAGAATCCCAGTCTTTCATATTACTGTATATGAAGCAGAGGTAAAGATGAGACTTTTTCAGTAGGAAGTACAAGAAAGGCATATAAGCAAGAGTCATTATAGTATAACCAAGTACAGTATATACACAATATACAATACAAATATACAGTAATTGTGACATTATCATGAGCATTTCTATTTTCCTATGTCAGTATAATTTCATTGCGAGAATTCAATACTCGTATATACTTAGCTTCTGTGTTTTAACATAAATATAACTGAATACAAATACATAGTGTACACATCTTTACAGCGAAGGTGGATTTACCCCACCATCCTGTGGTAGTCATGCTTCTGATAGAGTTAATAATACTGTACTGTCACCTTGACAATAAAAGCAATACAATATGTATTTCACAAAAGCCAAGATCTAATAACTACATTACAGCACTGACTGTTCATGTCCATACATATCTAACTGCTTGCTCATGCACAGTGACACAAATGAGACAAACACACAGTATAGTATATGAAACAGGAAGAACTGAAAATAAAAAGATTGTCAGTGATAAGCTAAGTAAAGTTGTCTTCTGAGTTAAGAGTATCATTTGAGACCTGCACTCAGGTGACAAGTGACCAAGCACCAATAATATCATATCTGTATTTTTTGAAGAGAGAAACATCAGTCAGAGCTGGCTTTTTTTAATCTACACAGGCTGAAAAGTGGTACTGTACAAGAATGATGGTCTTAACACAGCTTTCTGTTATAGAAAGAGTACTATCGATTCCTCCAATTTAAGCTACAAAACTGATCCCCTACTCATCTACTAAAGTGCTAATTTTTTTCCTGGTTTAATTTGGAGGAATCAGTAGCCCTCTAATTTACTCACTTAATGTACAGTAGAATGTAATGACTGACACAGTGCTTTAATTCTCTCAAACATGTCAAGTGCTCAACCAGCTCTATCCAAGAAGGTTCTCCTAAACACAATTTTGAATGACAAGAACATGGTCAATGGTTCATAAAAGATGTGGCAGTGGCGAAAAAAAATTTCATTCCCCTCAAGGCACTCCTTCAGCCCAGTGATGACGCCACTGTACATGTGACGAATTACCAGAACTGTGTCTGATTTATGATAAACACATTGAATCATGGGTTTAAATTCCTTAAGAATCTCAGCAGTCACACATTTTTTCTTCAATGCAGAAAAATAATACTGTAGTAAAATAATGATCTAAACTCTCATCCTACCTTAAAGACACTGCTACATGTGTACAAGGGTCATCACAAAGGGAAATGAATACCATGAAGCAAAAAAGTGTAACTTGCTTTCACTCCACATATTTTCAATGGGTGTGCTTGAATTACTGTGTGTGATAGTGCATGAGGTATGTTTGACAGCTCCTCAATTCCTTATCCAAAAACTACACAATGCATGAAAATCAGTCATATAGAATTAAGATTGAAAACACATTAGAAAATGTACATCACAAGAAAGTATGAAAGAGAAGTACAGTATAAGATAGAAATAGTAGAAATAAGAAAATATGTTATCGTCAGAGCCCCAAAGCACAATAAATATTCTATTGAAAAGGGGATCTAAACAACCTAAAGTTAGATTTTCTACTTTAACATTATAAAAATAAAAATTCCTTAAGCATTTACACTATTACAATAATAAACTTATAGTGAATACAATACTATAATTAAAATAAACTTGAAATTCAAATCCTTATACTGTACATTATAGATGATAAACACCAATGGAGGAGTTCTTACTGATATTATGCTACAGCTTTCTCAAATTCAGGGCAGAACAACCTAACAAGAAGTCAATTCAACATCTTTACCAGAGGGGGGATATGGCATGATGGTGAAGAGGGTATTAACTTTTCATAAGCAGTTGTGAAACAATTTAGAGTAAAGGCTTTTTCTCAAATGGGGTTTATTTTCTACAATGTCTGTAGTTTATTTACTTGTTTATGACAAGTGGAGTATGTCTTATATTATATCATCTTTCAGGTACTATTAGGGACATTTATAATACAATTTATCACCTGCAATTAAACATTGTATAATATATTCTGAAAAGCTGAAATTATCAAAATATTTGATCATGCTGGTTGGGGGCTACCAGAAAAAGACAGAAAATATACGAAGCATCAAATGAGAAAGGACAAAGCTTTGGTAAATGATACATGAGGGTGATAAAATTAACATGTTTGACATTGACATGTTCAATTCATAATGACTAATGAGGTACAAGCATTTATATACAGACAGTTAGTGGGTGTCCCACTCCTACTAAGCATTTAAAAGATTGTATTTCAATAATATTTATGAACTGAACATATTTTGATAAAAATTTCTTATCTCCATTATATTACAACAAGTCATATAACAAGTTCTGCTCTTTCACCTTCACTTCTTGAAGCAAATAATAAGATTAAGATACCACTGGAAGCAGGAAGGTGCTGACATGTATCATTTGAACTGCACCAGAGAGAAAGCTTTTACAAAGCACTACTAATGAAACTCTAATGGGATGAAAATATTCCCCTCATACAGAAATGATTCACAGGTGTGCCTTACTACAGTTTACTTTGTGCCGAAATCTACTGGTGCAACACATTTGCTTAGACAGATATCATAATGAGTGGTGTTAGATTCTTTTAGTCAGAATATGATTCTGACTCCAGAGAAACTGAAAACACTCAGAACAGAAAATGGTTACCATAATGCTTATGTAAATCACCATGCAAGTCTTCAATATTGTGTAAGAATATTAATTATATCAACTCTATGGGAAGAACTGAACTAGTAAGGTGGACAAATCAGAATACTAGTAAGCAAGCACACATTTGTGAGCATCAAAAGAATCTTCTAAGCAACAAATATATTTGTCACATCTGCAATACCACTGTAATTTACTTTGGATATAATCATTAGTGATAAATATTACAAACATATTCATGAACAGTGCAATCATATACACAGCATGCAGTTGTATATGCTGGAACTGTACAGTATGTTGTAAGTATGAGATAAATTTATCTGACTACAACTGTCACAATGATAGGGTATAAAGTATGCTTCTATTCAAATTAGGCAAACAAGGCAAAACAGTAACCAACACCTCAAGCCAAACAAACCAATGGCAACCAGTAAATTAACAAGAGTGGTGCTACAAAACTTTTGGGCATACTGTACCATGACACTGTTAATGAATATGGTTCTACCATGCCCTGCCATTATTATAGAAATAGTTGACAGGTCCGCATCATTCCAAAATAAAGTGCATGCATATGTGCTTACAAGCAAGATGTACAGTACAAGCAATAAATCATCTATCTCTATATCTCCTCAAACAAGCCAACTAAAACGTTCTAAACTTGCGGTACTAATATTCATGGTATGAAAAAAGTTAGTATTTATGCTTCATATTGATATATATTAATATTCTTTGAGTAAATTTGTTTTCATTTATAGTATATATTTAATTTGCTCCTCATATCCTTAAACTTTAATTGTTCACATAAGAAATGAGATATTATATGCTCTTATACCTATGTTAAAAAAATTTGTTAAAGTTATAAATACTGTACAGTCACAATCCATAATTTGAAGTCCAACTGGAAGTTTCAAGTGTGCAAAAAAAAGTCAAGTATCATTTTTGACTTATGGATTACCAAGTTGTTCCCATGCCACAGAAACAACACAGTAATTTTCAGTTTATGTTTGCACAACTCCATCTGTCCAGACAATTATGGAAAGTAAGTGTATTGTATATGCAGGCCTAAATAGACAATCTGACATGTTAAACTGACAACTCTCAAATTAAAATTACTTTAATAGAAATAAAATTAATATGAATATTGCAACTTTTATATGGCACTCTGATAGTAACTACTCCAGTATATTATTGATCAAATTGTACTTCTGGTCAAAGTTTACTTTCAATTTAGAGTTGCAACAGTAATTATTAATCTGGTGATAGTAATCTTAATGTAATACGATGTCATTTTAAAGTGGTAAACTGTCTATTTATGTTAGCAATTGGAATACAAGAATTATAGTTATAAGAGCAAAGATGGGCATTCTAGTTTGTTGACAAGTGGCCAGTCAGTAACAACGAAGGGGTAGAGAGAGAACCATAAGTAGTAAAGTAGAGCAATGACTGGGAGGGGGTACATACTACAGTTGGATTCATCCGACCCGTCTATGCAATCGCTCTGCCCATTGCACTTAGCCTCGACAGGGATGCAAGTACCGTCGCTGCACCGAAAGTCGTTATTCGTGCACTTGGCTGAAATTAATTGTGTAACTTTGTGTAAGTAGCTGAGCTGTGCCAATTTTGGAGGGCAAGCAGTGTGAATTAGATAAAATAAGGCACAAATTATGCATAGTCTCCATTCAATCCTGGTCATAATAAATAATAGCACTCTAACACCTACAGCTCACATCAAGACTGCCCTAAGATAGTGAACGTTGGAGAACTGGGCAAGATTATATACATATACTGACATATCACAACAACAGTTAACCCCTTGAGTATGAGGAAATTCTCAATCCCTAGTAGTCAACCCAAGTACAATGCACAAGATTGTACAATCAGTAAGTTTTGTCGTCAGAATACTGTACTGTACTGTATAAAGGTTAATTGAGACCTTACTGTACCTTATTTATCCCCTGGGTAAGAAGAGCTGCTAATCTACAGTAAAGATGTTTACCACTAGAGAGATCAAAATATGAACAATGATAAACAGGTATCATCATACTGAAGGGGTTAAGACTGCAAGTGACGCTCATCAAGTTATAGCTAAGCAAAAGCCATTGGCAAATATCATCCCACATAGAAGTAGTGTACAGTATTGTAATCCTGTACAATTATATACAGAACACATAATTACAAAATACCATATTATTAGCACGCATTTCCACATCCACTAGACTTAGGGCACAATTGAGTGACTCATCTTTCACTGCAAGATCTTGGCTTTTCTATTGAAATATCATTAGTTCCAAACAACAGCTTCTAAATAAGAATGGTCTATCAACCGACCAGCATTAAGGGGGCAAAATTAGAGCTTAAATTATTGATGTGTATAACTCATCTAGCCTTCATCCCAATTTCACAGACATTTTGTGAACACAGTAATTTTAAGGATTTCTGGTTGTACAAGATTTTAGTGACATATGACATCATAGGAAATTTAAGAATTTTTGGGCATAATATAATTCATACATGTTAAGGCCACTGAATAACTTGGGGACAATTTACAGTCATGGGAAATGGACATATAAAGCAAAAAATAGATGTTAAATGATCACTCCTAATGTGTCCAAGCTCGCACAAGTTCAGCTACATGACAGCTGGCTATTGCTCATAAGTCAACCACCAAAATGAGATCTTAATCCACATATATTCTGAACCATTGTCAAATATCCTTTTCCAGGATTTACAACATTACAGAATAAGAGTGATGTAGGAAGCCTATAATATTATCACTGGTTGATATACCCTTCATACTCAGAAAGCCAAAATGATGTAAGTGACTACCATTATAATACTGAGCAACAATGCACTACTAAATCATTCTTTAACTATAAAATATGCTCTTCTGCAAGGTAAGTATGCAAATATCCCATTTTCACTCCAAAATTTTGATGATAATACTGTATTGAATTAGAAATATTTCAAGTAATTGACCCTCTTAAAATCAAGGATGCCAGGTATTTTTGGTGATTAGCTTTCAGTGATTGCCTTCAGCAAAAGAAAACTATTAGGGTAAGTGTTTTAAACTTGAATTTACATTACCACCATTTTGAATGTGTCTAAAGTATAATTTTTAAACATTTGATCATTTAATGCAGCTAGGGAAGAGCAAAGATTGCAATGAAATCATTCCACTTAGATGGCCCTCACAGGTCACATAGCCCTACTGACCTCACAGGAGAATGTACTTTTCCCTCATAAATGGCCAGTCTTGAACCCGTGACCTCACGTATGTGAGATGTGGGCTGAATAACTGCACCAACCCAGTGGCCTATAAAGATTGTGAGTGCTAAATGTATGGTATGGTATTAAAATCTGACATCCTTATAACCCACACACCATTCCAGATTGTCCAGTTATTTTTAAATACTTTCAAATTACCTCAAATATTTCAATTACGGTGTTGATATCATCATTTTGGGGTGGGTAATGGTACAGCACAAAAATAATTTGCAAAATATCATGCAATCACTACTACTGTACTCCAATGCAAAACATTAAGCAGGATGCAGTTAAATACTTACATTAACAAAACTAACTACAATTAAATCAAATTGAATATGGTAAATAAATTATCATAATAATAATACAGCAATAACTGTGTACAGCAAACAATGATCATCATTAGGGGGCATAATGCCTGGCAGTACTTTTCCACACCCAGCATTTGGTGCCATGCTGTGTTATTATGTTATATAATGTAAGTGTATATTATGTAACTGTTATATTGACTCTGTATATATAAAATTTAAATGTACTAGTGTCATGAAATATGTGAATTATCATTTGCCAAAAGTATAGTAACTTAAGCTTCCATCTGGCAAAATCAGTATTGCCAATCTTTTTCTACACCAAATGTGATTTTAAAATAAAATCTGATAACAATAACTATACACAACCAACAGAAAGAGTGGGAAAAATGTAAAATTATTTTAGAGAAAAAATAGAATAACTAAACTGCCTTTATGAGAAATTTTACTAATTTCATATAAGCTGTGCTGAAAAACTTTATACAGTAAAGTACTGTACTGTACTGCCAAAAATGAATAAAAAATATATTCTAATAGAACCATTAATGGTATGTACAATTTCCAGCACTTATAAATGGTACAGGAGAGGTGGACTGACAATGTTGACTGTACCAGTTATAAGTGCTGGCAACTGTACATATGAATTAATGAATAATTTTAGAAATATAAACAGTTGGTCTACTATAACTTAAGTAAAAAAAACCCTGATTTGAAATGTAACCAATTTTCATGCAGCAGTAATTATAAAAATAACTGTACTGGTATTAAAATTATTAAAATTTACATAATTAAAGTTTATGGAGAAAATAAGTTCTCCACTAATACCAGGAAGCTAATATTATGTCCAGACAAGCTGATGTGAATTAGACATGCCAGTAATTTTTTCTTAATTCAACTCATAATTTCTAGGTACAGTATCTATTTTTGTCATTTAATATCTATGCCAACTATACAGGACATCCTCTACAAGGTAATATCCAATGGAACTTCATGCTTGTCCACTACTATTAGGCTATACTGTAATCTAACTTTTTCAGTCCAAACTATAACAATAATAAACCTGTAATATGGATAAGATATCAATTTGCATTACTATATTCAGTTATTCATCAGTGCTGCTCCAGATAATGTTTTAACAAGGACGTAATGAAAATCCTAACTTTAATATACCATCTTTCATAGTTTCATGATGTATCAGATTCAAATCCACATAATTATAATCTATAGAGATTTTATGACCCTTTAATAATACTGCAATGTTTAGAATTTTATAGCATGTGTTTATAAAATCATGCCATTATATATTCCAATGCTGGAGTATGGTTTCACAAATGAAAATTGCATATACAGTATTATTATTATTCATGAAAACTATATGATATCCCCATGAAATCTGCAAGGCTCCAAACACCTGAAATTGGCAATTATAACTCACATAATTTCTGTACTGACTCTACCTGTCATAAAATAAAGATATATAAACTACACTGTAAACTCTACTGTAATGATTATGTGCTCATAGTCTTGACTGTTGTGCTTAAGTATGGTGGTTTTCAATATACTGTAGATGTACTGTACAGTATTGCAAATTTGTAGTTAGATAGATCCTACCTATTAATATATCCCACATGTCACCCAAACTAAAGTGACATACAAGTCCCAACCAGCAGTCTCACTGACTCCATACCATACAAGTTTCAACAATTTCCCATTTTATACCCACCACCACTTCAACTTCAACTTGCTTCATTGCAGGAATAATGGTGCCAACAAGGCCACTAGTTGGGAATTCTTGTCACTGTGTGTGATGCAGCAGTTTGGCTACTGTTAAGTATAATACTGTATAGAACAAAATAATTCTCCCTTCAGTAGTAAAATAATTTATGTTGTTTGTGCTATGGATATGAACAAAGGAGGACAACAGAGGAAGAGGTGCATAAGAATGATACAATGAGGAAATACTTCTTGTTTTCCTATTGGAGAAATGTTGCAACATATGTCTATGGTGGCAGTGTGGGAATCTTACAGGAGCAAAAAGCATAATGTTTATGTAGAGAGAAAGTTAATAATATAAATCACTTCAGCAGGTGAATGGAAAACCTGCTATAAATAAGCAGGAATAGCAAAGTATTCGAGATTGAGAAGCGAGATAAATGTACAGTTGGACAGAAAATTCAGTAGTACAGAGGATGGCACACTTTCTGTGATGTAAAGATAAGTGATGTATATACAGAATTGTTGTATATTAGTGAACACAACAGCAATATCAGAATAATCAGGTATTTTAAACAGACAAATGCCACATTTCACAAAACATCTTTGTATGTCCAGGTATACATGGAAAAGAAAGAGGAATCTGTTATAGAATGTATTTAAAACCTATAGACATGATAAATGTGGTAATGTTCTTAGATAATGCATGATAATGATATGAGGAATTTTGAGCATGTCTTACGTGGACAATCTTCCTCATCACTGCTATCTTGACAGTCTGTGGTGCCATCACAGTGCTGTGCAGCAGTGATACAGTAGCCATTGCCGCAGCGGAAGCCATCAGGGGGTCTGCACAAGTTGTCCGCTGTATGTGTGGGGGGGTGGAAGCATGATCATACTCAAGCACAGCCACACCACAGAAGCAGGGATGATTTGGGATATAAAGCACACAAAATAATGGATAATAATGCAAATATCTAAAAACTGTACACAAATAAATAAATAAGAATATAAGAAGCAGTAATGCCAATTCATTGAAATACCAGGGTTTTAAGCAGCCAGAATATAAGGTACTGTAATGAAGGTTGAGGAAAGAGGACATATTCATCAGGATTAAAACATTTAAAAATACTGTATGTCTATAGAGGAATAACACAAATAGATAAACACTCCCTAAACGAACAGCATATAAAAGTGAACAATGATACACGGATTCCCTGTAAAGCATATGAAATGTTAACATCAAGTACCAGAAGAAGCCAGGAATAAGGAAGGCAGGGTCATTAGGTACTGTAGCTTAAACATAAAGCAGCAATTAAGTAAGAAGCATTGAAATGCATCAGGAGTGAGAGGGAGGAACAGTTTCAATTACTGTACCAGGAAACTGCAACACCACCAAACAAAACATAATCCAATGCACATGTATGGAAAGTCAGCCTGGGTTAAGCAGACTGATGTAAATAATAAAGCAGTCTTTAAAAACTTAAAATTACGAGATGAAAGACGAGATGAAGACTTATGTGACACATTTTAGTTAGTAAGGAATAAGGAATGCACCAGTAAGGATATATTGTAGGGATAACAATGAGTGTAAACATTAAGTTATGAGGCAAAAGTTCATGCTCAGTTTGCTGAAGGAATGTCTGCAGTGGTGTAGCTAAAAAATAATTAATTACCAAATCTAAATGAAACAGAAAACAATAATATTGTAGTAAAACCAATGTACAGTACAGTCCCTGTAAATGACAATAAATCAAACTTGATTATTACCTGAAGAGAAACCTGAGCTTGTATTCAAATGGAACAGAAAAATAAGTCAGAGTAGTTAAATATTGTTTACAGCATTTTACATACATAACACTGTACTGTAAATAAAAATTACTATTTTAGATAAAACAGAAAACAGCAATAAATATTACAAGAAAAAGAAATACAGCAATGTTAACTGTGCACAACAGAATTTTAAATACACATAAAAATAGGTACACACAACCAACAACTCCTTAATCAGAAAAATAAATTACACCTCATTTCCCCAACCAAAAAGAATTTTAATATTAGATTTATATTTTTCCTCAAGCAACAAACTATCATCTTTAGTAATGATGACCTGTACAAAATTAACTAAACACAATATATCCAGGATACAAAACCATTGACATTTGTAATATGCAACACTGAATAATAATAAGCACCCATTTCAAACTCAACTACGTGCATATTGTTGCCATACTAACCTTCCTTCTTAATTGGGTTGGCAAGTAGAAATCTTGTTGGATTTACAAACACTTGATCACCAATCATCTCTAATTATTGTATACTGTATTGCTTGCCAACCAGCTTTTCCCAATCATCAGGCTGTACTATATGTCCTATCTACATGGAGAGTACTACAATTTCCAGCTATAACTGTACACTGGACTAATTTTGCAAAAACCATAGTGATGTCATCTTTCTTCCACTAAGCTATAAACCTCATATTATAAGTCATGACCTACAGCTGAAATATTTATTTTGTCACTTCATAATTATTCATGTATCCCACAAGTTGTAGTAGTTAATTCTATTTCACTGAGTCACAAATACAGATGTACAGTATTTGTAGAAGTAGACGTAACTGTATCAATCTTTAGATAACACTTAACCACTAATTACAAAGTAATTAACCCCTGAAGAAATCAGACAAGAACATTTCAACAGTTTATCATGCAGACATTTTTCACGGCCGTTTACACAACAGTAGAAGAGCAGAACGTAAAACGTGGACGATACCGAAGGGTAAATCATCAGAGTTTATCCAACTATCACCAAATTTTTATCATATTAGTTCTGAGACAACAATATAGACACTAATAAGGTTCAATCACACCAAGACTGGAATCTATTTCTGTGGTAAAGTTATAACACAAACAAGTTTGAGAAAGCATCCCATCCAAACCAAATGATTACCAATTAACTTCTCTGAACAAAATATATTATGTATTGTATATGATTTGTAAATAACTTCCATAGGCCACAATGGTATTCTGCTACCAGTGATACTGTTAAGCCACTGGTATGTTTTGGCAATGAAAATGGTTCAAACAACATATCATTCACAGATGATCTTCTTCTAACTGAAACCCCCAATTACCTCAGCAAGTAGCCTATATAAGTAAGATCTTAGTGTGAAAGCACCTTAGGTTCACACGAGAAGGAGGAAATCAGAGTAAACACAATTTTCCGCTCTGTAAGTTCAGCATGACTTACGGCACTCAGTCTCATCAGACTGATCGAGGCAGTCTATCAGACCATTACATCTGTTCTTCTCGGGGATGCAGGTACCATCTCGACACATGAACTGGTCACTCCCACAAGTGGGGGATGCTGTGGTGGCTACAGAGTAAGGAAAAAGTCAAAATGTAGTCGCTAGAAAAAAAAACACCAGTATACTGTATCTAAAAGGCAGAGAGCTCTTGTCATAAGCCAAAATTCCTAATTTAACCATGCTGCACATCATATGTACAAAGTGGTTGGGGTAGCCAAGAGCAAAAAATTAAATAAAAATATCATAAAAGCATGAGTTATACTAAAATAGGTCAAATATTCAAACTTACAAACAATCATAATTTGAGAACCAAACAGAACAGTTGTTCATTGACTAAACACTTGTAATGTTATCAGACCAGTCTCTAATTGTACTGTGGTAATTCCTTATTTAAGTCGTCATTATAAATAAAGCCTGGTTCTCTCTACAGAGTGATACATGCTTCATTTAGTCAGGAGACAAATATAAAGCAACTACTATTTATACTACAGTACACATAAATCTGAAATTATAGTAAACTTCAACACAGACTTCATTCTGCAGATACAAAATATCAGAGATTTAACAATTTTACAGAAAAGAATTATCTTTTCAATACCTATACAAGGTAATAATTTTCAAGAGACACCAAACTTATTTCTAATACCATAGTAAGTACACAGGGTATCTTAACTTTTTCAGTTACACAATTGAAACCTTGTTACACGGGAAGGATGCAACTGACTACAAAAATTTTGATACACATAAGAGTGACTTAAGCAAATTAGCAACCCTTGTTTTAATCCTTAAACTGCGGGTGTCGGCACCATCACCAAGCGTGGGTGACCGCGGGAGTCGGCATTTGTCTACAGACGCATTATCAAATATGTGCACCCAACATACTTGATTAGGCTCACAACAGAGGGGATCTGGACCTAGTAGGGTCCCATGAGTCACACCAGCCTTGTTTTGTCAGTGTAGTAATATCTCTCAGCATGTGAGGATATATTTTCAGCACTCTGCTTGGGCGCTAAATACCATATATGAACGTAAAAACGACATATATTTCATATTGTTGTATTGAAAAATGTGATTCTGGCACATTTTATGACGAAATCAGAGCATGAAAATGTACTTAGAAATGTAAGGAGAGTGTAAAAGTAAATTTAGAGTTGCAGTCATTCTGAGCTGGCTACCCATCCTATAAATGTCCATTTAGTGGTCACAAGTACATCAGGAGACAGCTAAAGCTTTGTAGTGTACTTCAATATCATATATCATTTATTCATGTAGGTCTAGTGGTTTACATGCTATTATATGCCAAATGTTTATTTACGTTTTGCAAATTTATGCCCGCAGTACAGAGGTGGCAGGCGTGAACATGCCCGAGGTTAGAGGGTTAATGTACAGTACAGTACTAATAAAACAGGTTTGCTTCAACAAGTGAGAGCCTGCTTGCAATCAATTAAGAACTGTGGTTTATCTTAGTCAAAGGAGTTTTATCAATTACACCACTTGATGGGAGTTGTCACATGTTTACCTCAGTCACCCTCATGTGCATCAAAACTTTTGCAGGTAACTGTACATCAGCAACACTATATCCCCTTTCTCTATAATTTTTCCCATGAGATAACAAAAACATATTCATTTAGTATATTTTCTCAAAAGTAACATAACACAGTATATAGTAATAGCTGCTTTGTAAATATATCTGGAACAAAATAATTATAACAGAACAGACACAATATGCAGTATGCAAGACACTCATCATTTGGTGTTTCTAACTTTTTCAACCCAAAAGCAAAATGCTGTACAGTTCTACCATATATACAATGCCGACTAACATGCATTCGAGTGTAGGAGTGACAAAAGCCATAAAGTATTTTAAAGAGTAAAAGATGGAGTGATTCTATATTACAAACAAGAATTTGTGCTGGTGTTAGTATGTTTTAAAACAGTGCAGGCAACTGAAGAACATAAGAGAGATTGAGAAAACAAAAGTGTGTAAGCCTGTACAATACCCAAGGATCAAACCCAGACACTCAGAATACAAGATCCAAGTATTGACCACATTATAATGAAGCCCCTGAAAAAAGAGAGACCTATTCTATCAGCTAATGAGTACTGAAAACCCTAGAGTTGCAATTGCCAGTTCAAAGGGAACTCTCTCTCTCTCTCTCTCTCTCTCTCTCTCTCTCTCTCTCTCTCTCTCTCTCTCTCTCTCTCTCTCTCTCTCTCTCTCTCTCTCTTGGTGAGTGGAAGAGACAACCCAGATTATATATTCCAAGCATTTGATTGCACTGTGCAGCCAATGTTCTGACAATGTTCTAAATTAGTTAACTCTCCTGATCTTTAAGTTACTGTACTATAATCTAGAGCACTATTTTTTTATAGCCATTTATCCACCTACCTTGATAAGGTACAGTATATTCCAAACCATTTAAGCCATAAGATGCTGTCTTTGGTATGATATTATATCATAAAGACTACAATAAAGTATACACAGTGCATATCCCTTTAAATAAAACTGATACCAGTAATCATCTCTTGGATTAGGTAGCAGGAGTACTTACGACAGGAGCGCTCATCTGAATCATCGAAGGTACACTCTATCCTGCCATTACACCTCTGTCTGTTGTCTATACAATCACCATAGTCACACTGCCACTCTGTCACAAGGTTGCAATCTATGGGGATGGTAGAGAAGTCCAAGTTAGTTGGCAGACAACAGATAGTTAGCAGAAAGTAGAAATTAAGGAGCGAGAATTGATTGTTAGAATGTCATATTGGATTGACATTGATCAGCTAATAGAAAATAGAATATTAGCCCTTTTGTTCCTGGAGGCCCTGCATAAAATCTAACCATGAAATGTCTATACTGTATATCTGTATATCAGTACTGAATGATGTAGTGATGGAAAAATAAAATACTGAGTGAGCAGTGGAGTGAAAGATATTGTCTGTTCTGTATGCCTTAAATATAACTATAATTGAGATAGAAGTATAATTTTTTCATGAATATTATTGAAAATATATGCTCTACAACTTTCAACAAAGCATCGACAGTTTTTGATCACACAATCATGGCCAAGTGATGGTTGTGTGGCACTTAAATGATTGGGTGCAGGTTACATCATCAAGGAACAAGAAGGTAAGTGTATAATAAAGCTATGTTTTTTTTGTTACTATTAGTGTATAGCAGCAAGCACTTCCATTTTATATGAAAAATAACATTTTAAGCATTACTGTATTGCATGCATCTTTCCTTAATTTAAGTAATGTAATTATTCCTTAGCATAAATGGACAGTAGTTCATTCAAGAAAGTGATTTGACAAGCATGTGGAGTATTCAGATATTAGTACTGTTATGTTTAACTCGAAATAATACAGCATGTAACTATACCAGGCAAGTTAGTACAAGAATGTGCGTGGTTCATATTTTCAGTATTTCATGCCTATAATTATAATCCTAAACTTATAGGGGGAATATGCTGTCAATATATTGGAAGCTACAGATTACCCCAAATGTGCCACAAAACATACTTTACAAACTGGGGATAGTAAGTTTCATAGCACATTTTACAGAAAATATTCACTGCTAATATGTACACCAAAAGCATTTTACTCCCATACCTTCACACATCTTAAAATCTGCTTAGTGTTCAGCTTAAACGGAACTTCTTAAGTTGATTACTTCTGCTTCTGTCCACTCAAAGACCTTCACCTACCTTACTAACATTCATCTTTAGTTTCCTTCTGTTTCAACTAGATAAATACATACAGTACTTATAAGTTATGTTGAAATTAACTAGGGAATTCTGTGCTGCTTGGCTCTCTACTAAATACACACACCTAATATATCCCAAACAATATGTACTGTATATACATATAGAGTATAAAGTTCTATTATTCTTCCCTTAAATGCAATAAGAATTAGAAATAATAAAATGTTGCAAACAGCATACATGTAACAATATACCAGGCATGATAAATCCTTTAATAACAGAAGATTTTAATCATTCTCCTACTTCCATGTGGTATCAATGGGATATTTTGGTTCTGGCACACAGTTTTACTTCAAATTATATTCATTGCTACTGTATTAGTAATCTCTGCAGATATATCTGAGTTGATCATTTCGTCGATTATTTATCATCCATCCCAATACAATTTCTCTGGGAAGTGACTCAGACCAGATGTTCTGAGCAGGAGAGAACAACCTTAAAACCAATGTGATCAGAAAGCTGAATATATTCTAATGCCAGCAATGCCAGCTAATTGCAAACTCATGTCTAGCAATTGTCATACTGTAGTATATTGTAATCTTTCAATATTAATCATGTTTACTTGCATTTCTTGAGGTACTGTACTATACAATTTTTTTAATCTTTATTGCCCCTGTTTTCCATCACCCACTATGCTAAGTGCTCCCAAGTTCCAAATGCAAGTGACATACAATATTTCATTCAATGCTAATTTCAAATGCAATCTGAAAGTCTCCCTAACAGGTTCTGTGGGCCAAAACCCCTCCATCCCTGCAGTAAAGTATCGAGTAATGAACAATTGACAACATTACTTTGCATTTCACTGTCATCAAATGTAATAGTAATCAAAGGCGATACAAGTATTTGAATACAATCATCAAGACAAAAAAAAAAAAAATTAGGCTACAGAGAACACAATCATGTTACTACTGTATCCTCAAAATGCTATTAATCTGAGAATTATTATTTGTCTAAGGTGATTAAGATAAATAAACTATCTTCTAAAGCTCTTTGAATATATGAAAATTATAATTCTAACCTGTGAAGATTATTAACATACACAAGTTACACTGGACCTTACAGAGGCCAAAAGACCAAAAAGAGGATTACTGTAGGCCAGCCAAACACATCACTTTAGATGCTGCTGTCTTCAGTAACTGTTTAATACCTACACTACTCCAATACATTAAAAGTGTTCTACAGTAGTGATCAACACCTGTATATAAAGTATAACTGTACATACAGTAATGGTAATGACAGCTGAAAGTACTCTACTGCAACACAAAATATAAATAAAAAGTTATAATAGTAATATTTTAAGTGATAATGTATAATACATCCAGTTTTGTACATGGAAATAGTGTTAAAGTACAATCTTGAACCTCCTTGATACCTCTATATCCTCTGTATTCTACCACAGTGCTTTGATTACATGATGATGGTTTCATTTTGATAACACTGATGCAATTGTTTTTCCCATCACTCTCAGTTAGAAAACAAGTCAAGTCATCAAGGCTATAAGTTCCTTCTGTGCCACATCAGTTGACAAGGGTTTTCTGTACTGTAATGTATACAGTACCAAGCCTTGCAGGAGCCCCATACACTGATAAACAGCATAATATAAAACATACAACATAAACACAATAACACACATTAACAACACAGTATGTATTATGCACACTTACATTCACTAATCTCCAGGAAAAATCTGACATCCTAACCTTTTCTTATTGCTGTACAGTGCAAAGTAAGGGCCAATATGCACAGATGTCATGAAATAAGTACAGTAATGACAAAGACTGGTAACTCCACAGACAAAAGACATTCATATACCACAAGAAATCATTAATCAAGTACAAAACAGTTTCTTTATCCCGACACCTATAGAATACAGTATTATACAGTACAGTATCTGGGATACTAAACAAGTAGGTCTGGCATACCAGATGTTTTACTTTGTGTTTAGGGAATAGTGACTGAACTGTGTGATAAATAATTATACAACTGGATATAAAGCATATAAATGCCCTATCTGAGATATTGATAAAACACTTCTAGCAAAGCTGAAAGTCAAACTCAGGCTGAATACTTTCTTAGGTATATATATTATATTCATATCATTCTGTGACACATTATTATTACCAGTGGGTATGAAAAGGTTTTCTGTTATTCTGCCTCCTGCAAATATAAAGAGTGTTACATATACATACGGTATTTATAATCTCAAAATCCTTACCTAATCACAAATTGGTTCTGTCTAAAGGTTATTTTGTTATGTGTAAGCCTTATTACATGTATAATCTTCCAACATTTATACCAGTCCTGCAAAGGAGTTTCAGACTTTTAAAAGTACCCATAAATATCATCATCAGAATTAACACAATACTTTAAATTGTGCACTCCTCCTACATAATTACTGCACTATCCCTAAAATTATAGTGATTGTACCACAACCAAGAAATATCCCTTAAATCACTTAAATTGCCATGAAGGCCATGATGAGCCATGTCATCATGGCCTTAGTAAGTAAAGTAGTTACAGAACATAATTCATAGTCATGATTATGAATCACTGGTGGAGGAAACATTACGGACAATATTTCACTACAGTACTGCTCTTTCAGGTCAGAAGCAGCAGATAAACTTGGCATCCAAAAAGGCTCCTCCTCCATTGGTGATTATTTTATACAAAACTCAATGAAAAGAACAGAACTCTAAGGGCAGCTCACTCTTGCTCTCATTTACATTCACCCATATTCATCATTATGTACAGTATCTGTGATTAAAGCATACCAGAGAAATAACACAAACCTGTGACCTATTTTTACTAAAACAGTGCAGCTCACTCAGCACAAATATAAAAATATTGAGGTAACATGACTAAGAAAAAAAAAATCATGTCTCCTGTATCAAGGGTGCAAACATATTGTGATTCTTTCCCACCCAACTGAATAGGATGAAATATCATTGGAAGAGCTGGGACTCCAAATTATGGTACTGTACAGCAACCTTAGTGCACTGAGCTACCAGATTTCTGGGATTTTGAAGAATACATAGCTGTACACAACAGTTCTTGATCACCCATTTGAAATTATCTTCTTATCAAATGCCATAACATGAGCAAATATAATGGCTCAAGCAGTTTCTCAAATGATTCAATTCCCTGGTCTGAAATCGTAATAGTGTTAAGAAAGTTTGTGGACCAGTCCCATTTCTCTCAGTGAAGTTTTCTTCCTAGACAGTAGAATCATGGTTGGTACTTAAATGTAGAGTGAAAATAAGATAACTAAAGAACAAAAATTTTAACTCACTGGAGCAGTCTCTCTCATCAGAACCATCCCTACAATGAGGTTGTCTGTCACACACAAGGTACTGTGGGATGCACTGCCCGTCCCCACATCGGAACTCATCACCACTGCAGGAAGCTAGGAGCCAGTTATTATCTTTTTTACTAACATGTTACGACAAATGACTTAGTCTAGATACATATATTCATACTTTAAACTATAGTACAGTACAGAAACAAAAATTAGTATCTCTGCAAGTTACCCACCTTGGAATCGAACCCTAGGGCAACAAATGTGAGACTTTATCTAGTGGGTAGATCCCTTGTCTCACATTTGCTGACTTAGGGTTTGATTCCCAGATGGGGTAAAATGCATAGAGCTGTGATAATTTGGAAAATATAGTATCTATAGCATTCAAATAATATATATGCAGTACATCCTTCAACTAGGAAACTGAGTAAAAATACTATAAATTCAATAACCTTTGGATCTGAGGACCTACCTGACTACTGAAAGATAATTAATTGTATTTGTTAGAACCGAACCACCTAAGGAGGAGCTCAAACCGCTAATGATAACTTTAATACCATTAATCAAGTTATAAAAGATATGGCTTACATGACCACACATCATCAGGTTCCACCAACATGACAGTAGAGGTGATGATATAAAGCCATACCTAAATGAATGTAACTTACATACAGTTCCTGAAATACACATATAAAACATAATAACCTTTACTTATGCAAGCACCTATTCTATATCCAACCCCAGCAACTCAATCTAGCCAAATCCTACTCGGTGCAAACCAATCCAACCCATGCAAATTAAAACTAAATCTAAACTAAAATCCAACTCATCCCAAACAACTTAATTTAACCAATTTACATAGAAGAGCCATTAAAGTTAGAAGTAACTTACAGGGACAGTTGGCCTCATCTGAGCCATCGCGGCAGTACGGCCGGCCATCACACACCAGGTAGTCAGGGATGCACAAGCCATCAGCACACCGAAACTGGTCCCGATCACAAGCTACAGAGGCCAGGCAAGGCAGGCACAAACACTCTTTAGCATGGTATTAGGGCATCAGAAACCTCTTATGATTACTGTAGTACTAACCCTTAAACTATGGGAAGATTCCTTTTCAGTGGCATTCAGGTACAGAATATGTTTGTTAGTTATTTTGTTTGAACAATGAATTATCCAGGATACAATCTTGTGAAGTATACTTTTTGCTCAATGTCTGAACAAAGAATGCATCTCAATATTTATTACTCTGATAATTGTATATTATATACATACTCTCTATTTGATAATGCCAAATCTATGAACCGCAGTTTAAGGGTTTTGAGGACGCTAGGATCAAATTTCTACTGCCATACTAATAAACAAAACAGCAAGACACCTCATACAATACCTGCAGTGTTAAAGATCATACATTCAAGTGCCTAATGCAGTACTAACTACAGTGAGCATTGCATGTCCTTCTAAAGATAAGTGTAAAACAACCTCATTTGAGTACAACTACAATAGTGTTAGGAAAACAGATATTAAGTGTTTAGTGAAGTTCTAAACTATGTGCATTGCATAAAACATATTGTAATTCTAAGAACTAGAGTTACTAGACTAATACAATCACTTACAACTACTTTTCTGTAATAGTAAGGATTAGAGATCTTACTATTACTCTAACTTCTGCACTACTAAATACAGTTGCATTGTACAGTATACTGCATTCTACAAATAATTTGATTTCCAATGCTGAATGCTATCAAATTATTCTGTAAATATACGTATACTGGATATGAAGCTGAGAAGTTCCTTATATACTTTATACCAGGGATGCACAACCTTTTGGGCTCTTCGGGCCACAAGATCAAACTTGAAACTCACTGAGGGCCGCAAGATTTATGTTAAGCAAAAATGTAGAAATTTTAGGTGCTTAATGGTAAAATTATAGTACTTAATGACTTAATCCATTACGTTACAAAACTACGATTAATCCTTACCTGGCATTCATGACACAGTCTTCTTAATGCAATTTTTGACACTGTGATTTATAGACAAGCTTCTTTATGTTAAGTTGAAACTTTGTTGTTATTTTTTACCATTTATTACCTACTAAGGGCTGCCAGAGGGTTGCTTGAGGACCATATGCGGCCCGCGGGCCGCCAGTTGTGCATCCCTACTTATACTATTATGCATGCAAAACTCACTAATACTCTGAGGCTCAGTTGACACATACAACATGCATTGTATATTGGTCTTCAGTGATTCAGTCCCCTCAACTCAGGTGTTTTAATAACATCAAATATTGAGAAGTTTGCTGATGTCTGACTCCTGGATGAATTACTTGTCACAGCCCTGGAGTGTTAATGATAAATGCAGTACTTATACCACTTGCTTGGCCATATACTTGTTACCATGATGAAATTCCTAACCAAAATAGAATATATCATTTCTCTTTAATTGGTATTTTAATGATCAGTGATTAATCATTTCCAGTGAAATTATCATAGTTACAAGCACAGTAATATATATTCTGGCAGAAATAATTTAACATGACAAGATATCTATAGTCCATTCCAATAGGAAAATCGGCTCTGATTTGTGAGAACACATCGATAGAAGTGGCACTCCTGCTACTGTTGGGATGGCGTATGATTTGTTTACATTCTCAACAAGCATTCCACCTTCAAATTTTTTTTGTATTTATTCACTTAGCGCACCTATTACATAAGCTAGGAAGATTTGGTTTATATCAATGGATTAAGCAGTAATTGTACAACTATAATACAATTATTAAAATTTTGGAGGGTAAAAAATATACTAATTACTGTACAGCGAGTATAAGTCAGAGAATATTAACTTACGGTTTATGCAACGTTTTGCTTATCATTGGTATTTGCAGCATTTATGAAAGTAATTTTAGAATAAACCATGTGCTCTAGTACATAACACTCTCTTGAATATGATGGTCCTATCAGATTTTACGTAAAAAGCACTACAAGAGAGAAATGGAAGGATTTGTATAGATACTGTATGTTACATCTTCCTAACATGCTGACATGACTTGATGGAGGGAGAGAGGGAGGAAGGGGGAGGTGGATAAAGCTACCAAGTATCACCAATATGAATATCATTATTATTGTTAGTATTTGGAGGGATATCGGCTAATAATGCTTACTTGTATCCACTTTAAGTACTCTGTAATAATATCAGCTTGAAATAATTGCCATATATTATTATTACCGAACTCCACTGACAAAATGGTCAATTGAATTGATGCCAATTTTTACAGCCTCCTTATTGGTTCATCCCACCTTTATTCTGTCAGTGACTTATCAATCTTTACTGCTATATAACATATGGCAATTATTTCAAGCTGATATTATTACAGAGTACTTGAAGTGGATACAAGTAAGCATTATTAGCAGATATCCCTCCAAATACTAACAATAATAATGATATTCATATTCTCTGACTTATACTCGCTGTACAGTAATTAGTATATTTTTTACCCTCCAAAATTTTAATAATTGTATTATAGTTGTACAATTACTACTTAATCCATTGATATAAACCAAATCTTCCTAGCTTATGTAATAGGTGCGCTAAGTGAAGAAATATAAATATTTTTTGAACAGTAGCAGGAGTACCACCTCTACCAATGTGTTCGCACAAATCTGAGCCAATTTTTCTTATTGGAATAGACTATAGTTCAGCCAGCAAATGGTGAAAGTGAAAGCTCTTGTAAGAAACACTGCAAAATTCCCATGCAAAAGTTTCAGATATACTCAATGCAACGACAACTCAAAACTACTGTTCCATTATTCAAGAATTATAATGATATTAGAGTATTATCTTGTTATTAGAGAGCTATACTGTTGTCTAAATGAATTATACAGTTAATAGAGAATTTTATTATTATCATTAGAGATAATATCTCTGTCTGTCAGATATACAGTTCCATTTTTCCATATTCTTCATAGATACTGTATACTGTATCCACTATAATACCACTTGACTATGCCTCCGGTACAAAATGAAGAGCATTTCATAGATATTACACTATGCTAGCTATTATAATCACACTACTGTATTGCTCATCAGCTCATCATAGGTAAACCCCTCCCTACTTACCATTTTCATTCCAAATATGTATTGTATTCTTGAACTCATCTGAAACACTAGTTCCCATATAATACTGGATGTACAATATCATTAAGTTAACTGGATATAACAACTTATCATTGCCATATTTTCTTAATCTTTTTTACTTCAATTAAACTCTCCACTAAATTTTCTAGGTCCCTTTAGTTGTAACCCAATAGCATAGAATAATCTCTCTATACATCTTTCTAGATTATTTATCCCTGTCTCACTTCAACTAAAATTGTAAACCACTCACCGTGTTCTGCATATTCTGTATTTAAAGGTGTGGGATAAGAAAGAGTACAGTATATCAAATATTGCAATAGTAACAGTATCTGCTACAATGCTTGTTGTCTGAACTGTCATCCTAACACCACGTTAATAATTAATCACTCTACCCAGTTAATAGTTTAATTAAATTTACTTACTACAGTAGTGTCATTTGACATAAAAAACATTATTTACAAAAAATACCTGGATAACCTTGCTTAGGTGAAATAATTACAAGTACTAGAAGAAAAACTCTTGCCTAATGTTGTCCATCAGTCTTCTTGGATAGATATTAAATCATTAAGAAATATCTCTTACTCATAAGGTACAAGCCTAGCAGACCTCACCTGCACAATCTCTTTCATCTTCTCCATCTGGACAGTCAATTCTATCGTTACACCGAGCACTCCCTGGCACACATGAGCCGTCACTACACGTTATCTCTCCTTGCCCACACTTGGCTGTAAAATGTAATATGGTTAGTTGTTTAGTCAGTTAATACCTTGGATGGATGCCACGCAGAAGGACATCTGATGTAATATTCATAGTAAGGCAACTACCAAAGAAACTTTAGAGGGAAAAAGAAAGAATTGTTTATTTTCTTTGTGGACTTGTAGAAGGCTTTTCACATAGTCCCTAAAGAAGTACATCACATACAACAGTACAGTATTATATTCACACACAAAAATAATTATCAGCAAAAACATTCGACAATATTGGTAGTTTTAAGAAGAAAATAAAAATTAATACCATACAGTACTCACCTGGACAGTTCTCTTCATCTGAGCGATCAATACACTGTAGTACACCATCACATCTGGCTGATTCAGGGAGACATTGCTGATTCCGACACTGCCACTCCCCAGGCCTACACCCTGAACACAGCCAGGTTACATCAATTTGGTAGCCAGAAAAATATAGTACAGTACTGTACTATACAAGGGCAATATATCTATGGTTGGTAAGCCCTCATATGGTCTATCATTACTCAATAAATAATAACATTAACAACACTTAACATGCTTCAGAACCTTCACCAGCATTGTAATAAGAAGTGAATGGAACAAAAAGACAAAATAAAAGACAACAAGGACAACAGTACAAAAAAATAAAGCTGGTGCAGAGAAAATAGCAAATGAATACTAATTGAAAAAATTCAGATCAATACAAATGGTTAAGTATGGCCAACATGATCATTGATACAATAGATAAAGAGGCATCAAAAATAATAACAACAATTCAAGTAATGCAATCTGTGAGGAAAAGTTGGTGTGCCACTTTAAAGGCACTGATTTCTTCAAGTTAAACACTGGTTACAGGAAAAAATAAAAAGTCTTGATATCTATAGTGTATGTAATATGAGGCACCTGGAGAAGAAAGGACATCACCATCACAATTAATGAGTAGCACTTTTGCCCTTATGCTTTGGGCCCCACGTAATACTCAGGCTCACACAGTTATTATGTACAGCTCCATTACATCAAGTACAAGGATAGATTTATGCTAAATTTATTATACTTATGAAGGTGGGTATTGTTATAACTACATTCTACTTACAACCACAAGGGATAAAAGAAATTTATGATAAACATAAATATTTTCCAAGTTAAAGTACAATTATTCTCAATTTAGAATAGTAAATAATTCCAAAGTTAGTTTAGTGGTTACTTTTTATGTTTAGTATAGTAACTAGTTCTGAACCCTAAAGCTGCTTTGGGATCACAAGCAGCAACCAACCTTTCATAAGGTTGCTTTGACTTACTTGCATCCCACACACTCTACTACAGTACATGGTTGTCATATGACTATGCAGTTTTTTATGAAGCTTTTACGATCATCAGACAGTGTACATAGCAAGTTTTTTTTATTTTTTTGTGGCAGACGATAAAAAATATAAGTTTGGAGTAACTGCAGCAATAGTTAAGATTCAACAACATGACTATCAGTTAGTTTTTGAACTTTAATATGTGCATGAGCATTATTCATTTTAACATTCTTTATCAGAAAAGAGTAAATCTTAGCCACAATTGCTGCAGCAAAGATGTGACACCAGGACAAGCTTGATGTAGCCTAAGGGTTAAGTTAGCAAGAAAAGTCAGTATAATAATTAACAGTAGTCATACATTAGGATAATAAATAAGTATCATGACAGCTAACTTAATCACTATTAGATAATACTATTAATGAAATCTAATATTGCCTTAATACTACTGCTTGCAAAAGCATAAAGCTGCACTAAATCAAAAAAATCTTGTAGCATAATATAAATTAACTGATTGGCAGCAATAAAATAATAAGCATACAGTAATCATTTCTTCTGATTTACGAATCTAGCAGCTCTAAAAACATATTTCATATAGTACTGTATCAGTCTCTGTGTGTAACTCTTTATTTGATCAATCAAATGCATTTCCAAAGATCAAAAGTCTATGCCTACATAATAATATTACAACTACTATCAAACATATGTTCTTATACAATACTGTATTCCCATATTCATAATTATGACATTATCGTATTTCCACTAATCCTTACCACATTGTACTGCACTATATATACTTACACCTCTATTCTTATATCACTATCCTTACACCATCATCCTTACTATGCTATCCTTACCCAGAGTGCAAGAGTATTCGTCAGAGTAGTCAGGACAGTCATAACGTCCGTCACAGTGGCTCGACAGTGGTATACATGACCCTTCGCTACATGTCCACTGGCTACCGTCACAGGCTAGGTAAAGACACACCACATCGGGGACTCATGCAGTAAGGCCACTGTATTCTGTCCCGTACACTGTATGCAACTGCTGGACACTTTAACCACATTAACGGTGACTACTGCTTATTATGTTATTGGGTCTTATGGTACGTAATATGCTAGAAACATGCACAACATACCAGTACACAATATAGCTGTTTGTACTACATAAGGGCTACATTGACGACTGTACTGTGCTAAAGAGACTCTCAAACCTCTTCCAGGTTGTGCCAATAAAGAAAAGTCTTGTAAAATAATACATCTAAAGAGACATTCTCAATAACAGGAAATATCAGATGATAGAGAAGACACCAGGCCTTCTATAAGAAAATTTTGAAAGATATATGGGACATGAGGTCTAATTTGCATACAGCCTTTCAAGAATATTATCTCCAAAAGCTGCTAGTAGCTTCAGATTTAAGAATCTCCTGTGTATTGCACATTAATCCACATTCACTGACCATATAAACATTATCAGACTCAAATGCAACAAACTATTGTAACATCACTATGTATAGTGTTCTGTCACACCAATCAGTGTACATATAAGTCACCCATGTATGAGTAGGTTAATAAAGTAAACTTGAATCCATATGCTGTACTAATGGTATTTTGTTGAGGTACTCATCTCTTACCACTGGCCTTTGAGCTTATGGTGGGTTACAGTAATCTACTATTTAGGGATACATGACCAGTGCATCATCCAGGTTCCCACAGTTAATATTATTTTATAATCATAACATTTCACATACAGCAGGAACCAGGGAATGTTTTAACAAATAGGTTTGAAAAAAAAAAAAAATGTGTAGAGTTCAAACTTATACTGTACAGTACAGTACTTGAAAAAGTCAATAAATAAAAAATAA
The DNA here is from genome assembly GCA_033782935.1 of Petrolisthes cinctipes. Lineage (NCBI taxonomy): Eukaryota > Metazoa > Arthropoda > Malacostraca > Decapoda > Porcellanidae > Petrolisthes > Petrolisthes cinctipes. The sequence goes on along the minus strand of JAWQEG010003251.1, from coordinate 28,116 downwards.
ATAATAAAATAAATAAATAAATATCTGTGGTTCATAACATCCGTAAAACAAACCCTGGCAGTGAGTACATTAAACAGGCAACAACAAAAATCACCAAAAATAAATAAGAGCACTATTGCAAGCAGGTAGCTGTTATGTAAAGTATAATAATGTGGTCCAACAATTATGTCTCCTCTGCCATTCTACACTCAGAAAATAAAAATACAGTACATACTATATATACTGTATATAGGTACAGTCCTGAAGATTATACTTTCATAACCAGTTGCACTGAACAGTAATGCTTCACTTTCCAATTCATATTTGTCAACACAGTAAGTCTCATAAATTTAATTAAATACTGAACCACAGGTATATTTTGACACAAACATTACTGCATATTCATAAGAAAACGACATATCATATGAATTCTCCCAATTTATCTCATCAGCAGGTCTTGAGATTTCCCTGTGACATGTAAAGTTATCTAACATTAGAATGAAGATAACACGAAAATACCACCATGCTTAATGGGTTAAATAAATACTGTATATGAATTATATCCTTGTTATGAGTTCCTGAAGGGAAGAAGAGACAAAATTCCTGTCCACAACTTTACTAGTCTCACAAATGCTGGGTTAAGCTCTATGGTACCCACTTACCAGTAATTGGACAGTCAAATTCATCTGACCCGTCACTACAGTCAGGCCGAGCATCACAATGCCTGTCCTCAGGTATACAAGAGCCATCATCACAGGTCCACTCATCTGCACGACACCCTGTTTACATAACATTACTATTGTTATCTTTGTCAGTACTCCCATCCAACAGTATCACTACTATCAACATTAATGCCATAATCATCATCATAAGTGCCGTCCACAAGATTACTATGTTATAATTTTACTTACTATAAATAAGTATTACTAGTACTGTTGAAATAAAGAGTACACTGCAACTACCCTTTGTAGTGAATGTCAATATCAGTTAACAGGTTATTCTTTTAGCTTATCAAAAATCACAAAGGTAAATGTTGCCCATTCATGGCTGTGTTTGAATAATTAATGAAGAGCGAGCAAATCTGTACACCTTACTTTTAAATACAAGTGTTTGGGCAATATTGGTACACAGCATTATCAAGCTGAGGAAAGTCCCCTGTATGTTAATCATTCATATCAACATTACACCCACTGGTATGCAAGGAAGGATACCATGATCCCTTCTGAAAGACAATAATAAAACAAGAACATGCTATGAAAGGAAAATTTCTCACCTGAATTAAGTAGCATCTAAAGTTCTGTACAGTAGACACAAAGTCAAGTGGGATTATTCGTCAAAGCTATGTACCTTCTAGCAAAGTTTACCTTATTATTAAACACTAATAAAAATATTAGTTTCTCACCAATTCCAGGACAACGTTCTTCATCACTGTAATCAGGACAATCGTACTGTCTGTCACATACACGGTCTTGCGGTATACACGATCCATCTCGACATGTCCACTCACCAAAACCACATTCTTGGTTAATTAAACACACACACCAAACATGCTGTTAGTTGTTGTTTTTGTAACACAAACTACACTCCTATAGAAAAGATCAGGTAAATACTGGTGCAGGACTGTACAGCATATACTTCTGCCTTAATTACTTGAATGGAGAAAGAAGCGTGTGTGTTGGTTATTGTTGGTTTTGCCTATCTATGAAGCATTTTCTGTTAACAAGTTGTTCCAATCTCTATATTAATGGTTTGGCTGACACACTGACTTCATTACATTCTACCAATCCCAAGCAGTCATTTGCAAATAGAGGAAATTTCAAAATCAATTTATCACCATAAACTGTCTCATTAGTAAGTAGGCTACAAACTCTGTTAGATTCTCACCAGGAGGGCAATTTTCTTCATCACTGTCATCTCTACAGTCATACTGTCGATCACATCGAAGGTCTTCTGGTATGCATGAACCATCTCTGCATGTCCACTCCCCAACACCACAAGCTTGGTTAAATATTACCAAACATGCAGTTAGTAATTGACAAAACAAACTACAACAATAAGGTTAATACACTATTGCATTATAAATACTGTAGTTATCCACTATTTAAATGTACCTAACCATCATTTTAAACAATGTTAACACTTCATATAGTACACAAGACATAATGAATGAGAAAAGAGAGAAGTGGAGACTCTTAGCATGGTACTGCACAACAAGTACTCAGAACCAATAAACCAAGTACATGTAACAGCAGTATACGTGTACTGTATATGCAAACAAGAGTTTTTTCTCCGAAGTACAGAAAAAGAAAAGAACATATATGGCTATAATTGTACAATTCTCACCAGGCGGAACACAATTTTCTTCATCAGTGTAATCCGGACAGTCATAACGATTGTCACATCGTTGGTCTTGTTGAATACATAACCCATTTCCACACATCCACTCACCAGTACCACAGGCTTCAAGACAAAACATCCACTTAGTGTCTGACTTAACAGAAATATTTTACTCCTATTATGCCAACAATAAACGAATAACTCTTGTTAATATTTTCTATTTCATACTTTGTGTACGTACACATCAAGCAAAGCTCTACAGTATGTTTTAATAATAATGTACACACAAAGAAACATCTCTCATCAACAGGACAATTTACTGCATCACTGTAATCATGACATTCATGCCCCCTGTTGCATCATTGATACTCCTGTATTCATGAACCATCACCACATGTCCACTCCTCTAACTACAAGCTTGGTAATAAGAGAGACACAGTACACACAAGCAAAACATGCAATTAGTGACTGAAAATACTATACTGTAATATACAATAGGCTAGATGAATACTATAATATCACTCTGCCCCTTAATGTGCAGGAAGTGTAGTATAAAAAAAACATTTTTGCAAATTACCTTCACTGACAAGAATTCACTACCAGGTAACCTACTGTGTCTTAAAGTTAAAAAACTTCATTTGAAGCAGTTGTGAAAATCATATTAGTGAACACTCCTTATACAATCTACAATATATTACAGAGCAACACAAACTATAACTCTCTCACCAGGAGGACAATTCTGTTCATCTGTGTAATCTAGACAGTCATATTGTCTGTCACATCGGCGATCATTTGGTATACACGATCCATCTCCGCATGTCCATTCCCCAACACCACAGGCTTGGTTAAACACGCACAAAACATGCTGTTAGCAACTACTGAACTTGACAGATACAACTAGTACTCTACTAATGCTTACATATACTACTTTGTTAATAATCTAATGAACAAACAGCACAATATAAACACATACAGTATACAGTAATACAGTACCCCTTTATAATTTTATAAACCAACCATCTGGAAAACCTCTTAGAAGTAGTGGGTGAACTAGGTAAGTAGCTGCTAATCCCATATAGTAATTAGTGTGTCTCAGAATATGTTCTCTCTCTTACTGATTCTGAGTCATGGTTCTTTTCAAGTAGGACCATTGTAAATATACTCACCAAGTGTTTGGCAATCTTCTTCATCACTGTAATCTCTACAGTCATACCGCCCATCACATGTTTGATCCTCTGGTATACAGGAACCATCTCGGCAAGTGAACTCCCCAACACCACAAACTTGAAAAGAATAACAAGCTTAAAGTTATATTTCGATAAAAAAGATGTAAACAATTTCCACTTTGTAGCTTGCAGGCAATAATCCCCTATGGGATATACAACTGTGAAATACTTTCAATATACAGAATTTTTTTATACTGTAATGAGTAATAAATAACGTTGAATTATTTTAAGCCCAAGTACTATATACATCGAAAGACAAAAGTTGTGTTCACAAAAATGGTGAAAACATTTTATTTGCAATTGTGATCTGAGTATCACTTTGGTTTTTTGTTTGTAAGTACAGTACAGTAAGTACAGTACAAAACCATTCTTTGTCTTTCATTGTATATACATGACAACCATCTTACTAAATTAAACATATTTATTACTCATTATCCTCATACATTTGCCAAAAATTTTAAGCATCTCACCAGGTGGGGAACAAGCATCTTCATCAGTATAACCTGGACAGTCATTATTTGTGTCACATCGCCTCTCTTCAGGTACAGTATACTGTACATGACTCATCACTACATATCCACTTACTCACAGCACAAGCATCATGACAACACACACAGTACAGAGCATGCTGTTAGTCCTCAAATTAAAGTTATGAATAGTTCCCAAGTCAAGTGTACGTACAATTCACTTTTCTGCAAAACTTGCTTGCCTGGATTTTAGCTGAATAAGATTTTTATTATCATCTTGTCAGAAAACACTATTCTAAATCGTTACTTCTTTATCTCAGTAACTTTTTACACTGTATTCTTTCAAGAGAAACTGGTACAGAAAATGTTTAAGAAAGTTCACGATCTAAAGAAATTAAAGTCTAAGGCTTTGGTATGCCAGATTTAACTATGTTTAGTTTTTCAAGCAATACCCAAGGGCCATTGACAGACTCAAATGTTATGTAAATAAACTATGTAAGTCAACAACTGTAAAATTTTCTTCCTTCTTCATACATAAATTGGGTTATTTTGTCTTCTCCAGGTTACAGATAAACCATGGATAGCAATGGTCTATAACCTTGAAAAAAAAAAAAATAATAACAAAAATATATATGTATAAGGTTGTTGTTCTAGTTCCCCAGACTGTCTGGGCGAGCAGTCCCGAGTCTGGTTGATCGAACCCGCGCCGATACTCGGGCCCCCAAAAGGGAGCCAGGGTAATGAGGGGTAATTCCCATACTCCAAATCACAATTCAACAATCATGCTACTTCAAAGAAGTAGAACCCATCTTTGATAGATGCAAAGTGACTTATCCCTGCCAACAATTAACAATCATCTACCACTCCAACTCTGAATGACCTATCTATCGATCTATCTATTGCCAGACCTAAGTTTGCTCAATAACTGACTGTACTCAAATGAAATGTAACATTAACTACAGAATCTAAGAACTGACTTAAAAGTGTGCAAAAGTTTAATCAACCCACCTGTTATGCAGTTAGCCTCATCAGTACCATCAGAGCACTGAGGTATTCCATCGCATCGCCCCTCTAATGGTATACAACTTTCATCTACACAATTCCACTCTCCAGGACCACACACTGATAACAACACAACCACAAAATATTTTTCAAAGCATGCTCTGGTAAGGTTAGATTACTTAAGGTTAGGTTAGTTGCAGATTTCAAAAACTTTTTTTTTCTAGAAGCATATTTCATGCATATCTGAAGTAAGTTAGCAACTTAAAGGCAAAGGGGTCTGTCTGAAATCACAGGCAGGTTGCAGAAAGATGCTGCATGTCATCATTATTAGTCAAGACAGGTAGTACTGTACACAGCATATCAACATTTCCTCATCTTTGCAATCAGAAAGCAATGGAAGAGAGTGACTTTGAAGGCTTATATAAAGGGTACAAGAATAACTTGGTTAAGAATGCCACAGTAGCCATTGATTGAAAGGGTACAGCGTGGTGGGATGCTGTGGTTAAGAGAGCTGTGAAGGCAAAGCAACAGAAATGGCTGGTTTTAACTATCAGGTTAATATTGAGTTGTCAGCCATAACATACACTACTCAAATATCTCTTCCACCCTTGTCTATCATGCACATGTTCTTTTACTTCATCCATTCTTTTTCCAAGCGTTCTTACTGTCACTAACCATATAGTACATACCATCTATTACTAGGTTTCCCCTTTTTGGCCCATCAAAATCTATCTCATGCACCTTTCACCATTCTTGTATCATCCATTCTTTGCACGTACTCATACCATCTCAGAACACTGTCTTCCACTCATTTATCAGGTAAAATGCTCACACCACACCTTTCAGAGATTTCAGTCCTATGAATTCTTTGGACCCTACACACCCTTCTCAGTACAGTATATCCATCTCTATTAATATTACTCTCAATTTCTCATAAACATGCCACTCCAAAGGTTCACAACAGTTTATTGTTTGGTTATCAATAATCCTTCACGCAATCCTCTTGAAGCCACAGGACTTAACCCATTAGTTCTAATCAGTGTTTATATCACATCCACTACCTTTCCCCCTTGGATATTTGTTTATAAAAGAATGTCAATTTTTTATAAGAAACTTGGCTAGCCAGTAATATACAGCAATTATATACTATTGACATACAATCTCTTCAGCAATACAAAAATATTTACAGAAGGTACACTGTAAAGCCTCCATGGCAATGGAAATGAATATAAAACTCACCTGCACAATCTTCCTCATCTGAATTGTCTGGACAGTCATACTGAGTATCACAGACATAATATTCAGGTATACAGGTACCATCTCTACATGTCCACTCCCCAGTACGACACCCTACATGCATATAATAAGACATGTTACCACACTAAAGCAAGCACAATAATACAAACACAATTTTCTCTATCATTTGGCTATGCTATGGCTTCTTCTTTCCATCACCTTATATTCTTAGTGTTGAAATACACCCACAAAATCAAATGGAGCAATTCTGTTTTTGAATGCAGGATGAAGGGCGAAAAATGGAAGGAGCAGGTGCTAGTGGGATAGACTCTTTAAACCAAACAAATGGGTTTGATATACTATATTCTCACTAAAATATTTAAACAAATCTGAATTTATACAAGAGAAGATATTAGTAACCACAAACTCTATAGGTACACAACAACAACTATTACTGTAACTATCTATTCATTTTCATTACCATAAGCCCTTAAAATAATTGGACACATTTGTAAACCAGCTACACATCATTCTTTCATATTAATTATATAAACTGATCCCTTGTTCATTTTCAGAAACACTCATTAAAGGCTGACAACAAGGTATAAGAGTAATTAACTTCTCTACCTCATTAGCAGGCTCGCACTGTGGGAGTGCCTATCCATCACAAAAGATCTATTTACTCTATGTCCCCAGAAGAAACCCTAGCATTGGTTTGTATAGCAGGGTGTAATGCAATATGTTGACAAGAAAGTATTTATGATTAGAGATATATAGTACCAAGCCCCAAATGGACAACCAGTGTTAGAGGGATTAGCAAACTCCAGTTCACAAGACACATGCAGCTCTTTGTACAACTCACAAATATGCAGGCATAACAAACTGGAAGGAGAGCTTTGCTTCTTACATCTTGTTTGAATCATTGGAATTGCTGTACTTTGTGGGTACTGGCTGGTCTAACTGGATAAATGATCAACAGGAACTGTTACACTAGAAATGTGATGCTCCTTTTTAACTCCAATAACTCCTAAAAAACTAAAGGTGCATTTTTACCATAACTCTGCCTATGAAATGTCCTCTTTCATTCCAGTTATCACCCTCTTAGGCCACTCCCACAAGAAAGACATTGACAAGAACACATAAATGAAAAAATATATCCATGTAAAAACTATACATTATAATGACAAACCTTGAGATGGGCAGTTTTCCTCATCAGAGCGATCAAGACAGTCGGGGGCCTGATCACATCGATTTCTTTCCGATATACAGGAACCATCACGGCACGTCCACTCTCCAGCCTGACAAGCTACAGAGGCTTCAGTACATCTGTCTATATCACCTATTTAATTAATCAAATATTCATGGATACCAATCATTATACAGTACTGGTGCCTACCTAAACAATCATCTATTGTCAGTACAGAACATTTCTTTATACATATACTCTACTACACCTAGATCATGTGTAAATACCGAGGCTATACAGAATATCATCTACCTATCTACAGTATCTACAATACCTACCCAGCAACTTTGTCTATACATTAATTTATAAGTCTATTTTTTTTAACTTGTTACTCGACATCATATCCCTTGATGACAGTGCCAAGACAGAAACTACTTCTTAGCACTCCTATCCCTCCAAAAACTGTACAGTACTTGATAAATTCAAAGCTAAATGCTATGACTTTCAAAAATTTATTCAGTTTTAGGAAAACACCCCAGAGCAATTAATCAGCAACTGTTAGGGACAAATACTTATGTGAAAGATGCATCACATACTAAAAAATAACCTTAATTTGAAATTAAGTAGTGTCCTATATTCTGGCAAGTAAAAACCTGCTTCTTTCCACATGTGATGTTTATTGGTATAAAAAAATAGGTGGGTACTCAATGCTGTCAATCGTCAACTTACGTGGTGGTGGGCAGCCTTGTTCATCCGACGCATCCCGACAATCAGCTCTTCCATTACATCTGCTGCTCCCAGGTAAACAAGTTCCGTCACCACAATCCCACTGGTCATCTCGGCAAGCTAGATGGGAGATGGGCAAACAGTTCATGCAAGGCCACTCAACAGTGCCATACCATGTAAACTACAGTACTGTACTCTAGAATTCACTGCAAAACAAATACAGTAGCTACTCTAGTGCTGTTAAGGTACAACAAAAGTTTGTTTGTTTGTTTTTTTTAGCTGACAGTGTTTTAGGTACAGTGTATTGTATATGCTGTATCCTCCTGTGCAGTTATATGTAAACTTAATTATAGATTAATAGTAGGCCTACAGTAATAGGACACCATATAAAATTTAAAAATAGTGAGGTTACACCCTTTTGTGTGGTGATGTGGGACATGAATGCTGTTTACTTAGGAAAGAGATAAGCTACTGTCAGCTAAAGTAAAAAAAACAACAGACTTTACTAGAGATTGTGTAAAGAAATACCTTTTAAGGAAGAATCTATTTTCTGCTTCACTGCCAACAGTCAGGATTTGAATCCTTTACAAGGGAGAGAACCAGCCAGAAATCCTGACCCAATTTGACTTTGTATACTTAATGTATACCTGCTTTTGCAGGTAATGAATTATGGATCCTTCTTATATGGTATATATTTTCTACAACTCTAGTACTCTTCATACATGTGCACAAATGAATAAAGTATAAATACAAGTGCTGTTAACTTGTTACTGTAAAATATTCTCAATTATTATAAACAGGCAAAATTTGCACTGCATCATTCACCAAATTTTCTGGCACTAGAGTTAGGGTGAACAAATTGTACCCCTGGCTAACAGATGTCGGTTTCTTTATCATAATGGTGGAGTATTTATACGGTTTTAATAGTCCAAGATTTACTGAATAAGAGAGCATTACTGTTAGGGTTTGTGCTCCATAATTCTGTAATGACAATAAAAAGCAAGCCAAAATTCCATCACTAGCAGAATTATCTGACTTCTGATTACAAGAGATACACACTTTTCACCCTGGCTAAGCATATTTGTATGAATAAACAAAAAACATAAAAACTGCTAGTGCTTTTCCTGCCATTCATACACCAAACCCCATGCAATATAGAATAATACATAAAACAAACATCAAACAATACTATTCAATATTTCATCTACTAAAGAACAGTATTATAACAAAACTCAAACATCCCTTTGCGTTGTCCGTCCCATTACATAGTGACAATATTTCATGTCTAAATTTCTTTACTTCAATGCTAATAATTTCCACCCACTTAAATTTCTGCACACACTAGGATTACAAGAATGATATAAAGATGGCTTTGACTGTTAACTCTCATTACCCTTCTCCCCAGACTGAAGCACAATGATAAGGTGTAGGTATACATTATGCTTGTGAAAACTGGAAAGCCAAAGAAATTTGACCAGCTAGCAGCTGGCAAGTGTGTACATGTATGCTTCAAATATCACAAAACAAAAATACTGTAGTGTTGTGGGTTAGTACTAAAATTCTAGCTACATACACAGTAAGAATTTATTAACTTTTGGTGACTGAGCTACTTCACATTCTGAGCATATAAGTCGTCAGAATCTTTATTACAAGCTGAGACTTGAAGCCAACCCAACTAGAGCCTCAACTAGTTAAAAAATTCTTACTGAAATCAGAAGTAGTTGCAAGCTGGTAAACAATACAGTAACAACATACACAACAACTAATCCATACAATACAGGTGATGTAATAATGCAGTAACTTTATTAATGCTTGGACATACTATATGTCTCTTCTGCAAACATTTCCCAACTACAAAACAGTGTCTATATAAACTAACATACCAACTCAATACGTACGGTAACAAGTCATATGTGTCAACTTACGTCATTTAAACACACAGCTCCATGCCTTCATCTATATTCCAAAGCATATCTTCAGAGATATTTCTTGACATGATCATGGAACCATGAAGCTCTGTATTAACTGTATGTTAATATGATTTTTATATACCCTGGTATCATGAAAAGCCATATAATTTGTTGCCCACCCTGGCCAACCATATAGCAGAACTCAGAATCTTTCTGGAAAATTATTTACATTTACAATAACATATTCTATCTACAATCTTACTTTTTCAATTGTAAGTATGATCACTAACAAAAGCTTTGTCTATCCTCTTGCCCTTCCATAAATTGAGTATAGGTCCTGCACTGGAAATTAAGAATCTTTGATAGAAATGCTAGTAGTGTATATACTGTATGTGTACAACTACAATATAATGTTCCTAAAAGTGTATGCAAAGGCAATAGGATATACTGTAGCAGCAAAATTTCAAGACCTCTATCTTATCACAACTGAAAAATGATGGTTGAAATGAAAGTATTTTGCAATTATACATGTAGAGTAGGTGTCCAGATAAAAGCCAAAGTATCTCCTAATCTACCATGATGGGCAACAACTATGACATTTTAATCTACCAGTTTGGTTATAAAATACACAATATGTTAGTTTAAGAACTACAATTGGTAAAAACATAACAATACTGGTACATTGCACTAAAGTCAGGCAACATCAGACAAACAAATGAAGAAGAGATCTTACCTTATTGACATCCTGTTCCTCCACTGAAGGAATATGCTTATTCAACAGTGAACATAAAAAATATTAATAAATATAAAAGATTACAACATAGTGCTGGTACCCAAATGAATTCATAGACCTATTCTTTAAAACATATACAGTAATATTAATGTTATACTGGTATACTTTTGAAAATTACATATGCCTGTTACTTCTTACTACAGCCAATGGTAACTTATATTGTAGCTACCTTGTACACAACACTGATAACAAATTAATACATCATACATAGGTAAATACTGAACAGTACAGTAATGAAAATTAACAAGACATTCTACATAGACATTTCACTAAGTACAGTACAATATAACAAATATTAAACCAGGTACAATAAATACAAAATTGTACTCCTACACTTATGGGGCTCCTGCATTTAAACAGTACTCTATATCATATAATTATTAAATAGAATCTTTACATACCGGTATGATAAAACCGTGAAATTCCAATTTACATACAAATCCATGATACAAGTATATGTACAGCCATGGCTGAAAGTCCATGAGCAGGGGGTACAGCTATCTCTTGTAATTCCAAGAACAAAAAATGTGCCATAACAACATTACAAACAATTCATTAAGCTGAGAGCTGCCACAGTCAGAGGGGTGTGGAAACTTATTTTGTTTTAACTCTCTGTCCAGTATCGGTTGTGGCTTTGCACCACTCCATGCTCATGGACTTTCAGCCATGGCTGTACAGTATATACAATAGTGTACAGTACATGGATTCTAAAACATGCCAGAACACTTTCCAACCACATAGGTCAGCACCCATATAAAATTATATTATTCTACAAGAAAAGAAAAAAAATACATACCTATACATCATTAATGTACAGGGTTCTTGCATTACCTTAATGACTCAAAAGAAGAACATGTTTCAATCTCATGAGTCAATATCTACATGCAATTCCTTACAAAAACTCACACACACACAAAATATTACTTATGAGGTTCCAATATAACTGTAAATATATTATGTAGTCCCTATCACATATATTTCACAACTTAAAATTCTATATGTGGCCACAGATCTGGGAATCAAACCCAAACCAAGCTGAGTAGGGATCTTTACTATGCTGATCCAGATCACCATTTGTGTAATTCTATTATTTCTTCATCAAGCACACAATAATAAATCTTCTTTCTTGTTCTTCTGAAGTCTTGTACAGTATCTTCTTGCTGATAAACGCATGTATTCCTTCTTGTAGGTCTCGAATTCTGGCATTTTATATTCCTTTTTTTTTTGGGGGGGGGGGATCCTCTCAAAAAAGTACAGAGGTCTTTTTTATATACAGTACAATATTACAGTGTACACTTTCCAGCATCCTGTTCATATAACTACCTGTGATTAAACATACATTTTGCTTTTTAACAAACACAAGGATCTAGACACCATTATTGGGGACTGTGCTCCTGTAAGTTAGATAAATGTTAAAGAGAAAAGACCAACATAAAAATAGTGGATACTCACGGCAACCTTCCTCGTCACTGCCATCTCGACATTCCACTAAGCCATTGCAGCGTAGACTTCGATCGATGCAGAGTCCATTGTTACATGTGAACTCGCTTTCAGAACAAACCGAGGCTGTGGCAGGCAAATAAACCAAAGAAATATAATTAGAAACAAAATTAGCCTTAGGAAATTAAAGAAATAAAAGCTAGGAAACAAATATACAGTAGTATCAAGAAATAGAATTCAGTGGAAGAAGTTCTATCACAACTTATATCTTCAAAATAACATGAATCAGTTGTCATGAAAGAAATGGAAGAAACATCAGAACAGTTCTACCTATAGAAGATATAACTCTATATCAACACATTAAAATAAATAAGCCAACATGACACTGTAACATACTTATATAACACTGTTTCCAAATTTTGGGAGGTTATAACAGGCTAAATTTAAATCAATGCATGGTATGTCAGCTCCTCATTAACTAACACTATAAACAACATCAATATATAAAAAAGACTCCGGAAGTATGAGGGCAATCTGATTTGAACTTTGCATGCATAGAAACTTACCAAGTTGTATAGTATATGTATACATACTATAGTGATTATCTCATTGTAAAAAAAAAAAAAAAAAAAAATTGGTATGGTAACATCACGTGGTCTTTCCAGAAATGGCCCCAATTAATTGACTGTATAACCAGGTGCAAATACTGTATGTTTCTGCAGGCACCAGAAGTTTTGGGTAATTTAAATGCTTGACTGGTGATGTAATTTTTCATTTTTCATCACCACCCATGCATGTATATGATTAATGGGTTTGTTCAATAAAGCAATCCAGTTTATTGATGACAAAAAGCAAACTGCACAAGATATCAACCTAACCTCTGGTGGTAAAAAACACAACTCTGGCACCTGGTTGCACATCATTACTCACGGCAGTTCTGTTCATCTAGTGTGTCGCTGCAGTCGGCTACACCATCACACTGTTTGGTTATATCTAAACAAGTGTTGCCATTGTCACATTGGAAGAAGCCAGACCCCTCACAGCCTGCATATGTGATGTGTCAGTTGAGAAACAACTCATATTATGTACTCAAGTTATACATATCCGTAAAATTACAATGCAAATTACACAATGTGCTGTCATGAATTTTTTTTCTGTTTACAAAAAGAAATGTATACAGTAATAAGACCTAGTGCAGAATATACAATTTGGGAAGCTGTATTATCTATCTGTGTCTGTACTAAACACACTCTTCAAGAAACCTTGACTGATGATGCATGATGCTAAGATTCAAAACAAGTGCTTTTATAACTCAAGTAACAGCAAAACATAACTAATCAAATCTATTCCTGCATTTGAACCAGTAATCTAATGTATACTTAACATAATTCATGAGGCATACAAGTCTATCTTTCAATCAGTCTATTGCTAGATGACTCAACCCTTAATGGGGTGGACTATGATAACAATGTACTGTACGGTACAGTAATTTAATACAGCTTGCAGTCAAGTACAGTCATCATTGATATGATAATGTGGACTGCAAATTTATCCTCCAATATCTATCAATAACTATAATCTTGAGATTCTGGTGATCCTAGTTAATTGTAAAGCTTAGAAAATACACCAATGACAGAGCTGTGACATGGACTCTCATAATAGGCTGAGCATTGTCACACACTTCAGAACTATAATAGGCTGAGCATTGTCACACACTTCAGAACTATAATTATTGAACCACTGCATACTCCAACACGAGAATCAATGAGTCAACAATCTTAAACATGGAAAATTGTTCCCCTTGGTTAGGGTTCAAGTCCCAACTCTACCATAGGTGTAACATATAGCATAATAATGTTTTGCTGGCTGTAACTACACTGTACTGTATAATTATATTATTATACACAACTTACAATCAAGTTCGTCTGTGTCACAATCATTGAAGCCATCACACACACTCTCCCCGGGGATACACTTCCCTTCACCACAGAGGAAGGCGGCTCCAATACACTCTACAACACCCAGGTTCACTCCATTAAGCCAACATAATGCTTAATTTAATGTACAATATAATGTGCAACACAAGAACCAAGTTAAAGCTTGTAATGTACAGTCCTTCTTACAAACTATCCAGACCAAAAGGTTTAATATCAGTGGACATAATTAAATATCAGAGCCATATAAAATTAGACAGATAAGTAGACTGATGACTCATCAATTGAAAACAAAACACAGTAGCCTATAATAGATCTAGAAAGTCTTTGTAGGTGACTGTACTGTACAAATTAAGTATATACACTTTGCCTAACATAGCTGCAGAAAGAATATAAGCAAATAAAAAGTTTGGAATCCTAAATGAGAGTTCTGATTTTCCCAGTCTTTAATATATAAGCTCCTGTCATCGCCACTTGATCACATTTAAATCAATTTAGTAATCGAGGCATCCGAGATATAATAGATAGGTATATAGAAATGATAGATCATTATATTTTACAAAGGGGGATATATACCTTGTTTTGAAAAGCATCTCCTTCTTTAAATACGTAAAAGATAATTATGATGGATCAATAATTTTATAAAGAGGTGATCCTCAATATACACTCTTAAGAAATGATGGATCATTATATTTTACAAGGAGGTGATCTTTGTCAACACTTGTCACATTATTCACAAGTGTTGCCAGGTGTTTTTGACGAATTTTCCCCAACTTCAACATCAGAATTTCCCTTTTTACCTCAAATATTCCCTGTTTACTCATGAAGATAGTCAGTCGCACATTTACAATCTTCTATAGAAATTTCCCCATTTACTCTTGAACAATCTTTATATAATTTCCCTATTGTTACCTCTAATGCCAGGTGTTCTTGACGAATTTTCCCCAACTTCAACATCAGAATTTCCCCTTTTACCTCAAATATTCCCTGTTTACTCATGAAGATAGTCGCACATTTACAATCTTCTATAGAAATTTCCCCATTTATTCTTGAACTATCTTTATATAATTTCCCCGTTGTTACCTCTAATTCCCCATGTCTAGGGACTATTCCCCATACATCACTGTTACTCACCTGTACAGGCAAGTTCGTCTGAGATATCCAGACAGTGTGGTTCTCCGTCACATCGTAAACTTTCCTCCACACACTGACCATCTCCACATGTGAAATATCCATCACTGCAAGCTGACAAGGGGAGGGGTAACACAGCTTGATTCGATATAATACACAGCTTAATTGGAGGACCAGTACAGCTTGATTAGGATCCATTTACAAATTTAACACAGATTAACTGAGATAAACTTTACTCCTTTTTGTTGGATGGGCTTATTACAACAGCAAAAAAAAAAAAAAATAATAATAATAAAAAAAAAAAATGGAAATAAAATACAAGAGGGGAATGGGAAAGCTGGTAGATGAGCTGAATTTAAAATAATAAAAATAAATGAAAGATATATATTTCTCCTTAAAAAACAGTGCGTATAATAACCTAATTCAACCATACTGGGTATTTAATTAATCTTAATGTTATTATGGAATAGTAAAATAACTAAGAATTAATTGTACAAAACTGATCCGTAGATACAAGTGCTAAAACAATCCCACAGTGAAAGAAAATTTTACTATACTATGAAAATTGAAAAGCTATCACGGTTTGCAAAGTTTGAAGCGGATTTCGACATAACAGGATGCAACTTATAAAACTACGAACATAAAAAAAATCACAAGAGGCAATAAGCACACCAAAAGTCATAAGAAAGTGAGGAAGCAGATTTTCCATACGCACAATAAAGCACTTCTCCACAATAAAGCATATTGCCTCCACAATAAAACACTTCGCCTCCACAATAAAGCACTTCGCCTCCACAATAAAGCACCTCGCCTCCACAATAAAGCACTTCGCCTCCACAATAAAGCACTTCGCCTCCACAATAAAGCACTTCGCCTCCACAATAAAGCACCTCGCCTCCACAATAAAGCACTTCGCCTCCACAATAAAGCACTTCGCCTCCACAATAAAGCACCTCGCCTCCACATTAAAGCACTTCGCCTCCACAATAAAGCACTTCGCCTCCACAATAAAGCACCTCGCCTCCACAATAAAACACTTCACCTTTAAAATAATGGTCCTCGCCCCCATAATAAAGCATATTGCCTCTACAATAAAGCACACCTCGCCTCCACAATAGAGCAACAAGGCCAAAATAGCATATATCATTACCACACAAAGTTATTTTTGCAGACAATAATAACATTACTGTGTAGAAAAGTTATTTACAGTATAGCTGCCACAAGCTAGAGTTACAAAATATACTGTATATATACAAACAGAGGAATAAAGCTAAGAATTCATTAAACTGTAACAACACACGACATAATTCACGGGCCATAATCAAGAATGTTTGTGGTGCGTACGATGGCATGGTACCGGCACGACAGCTCCATAGAAAAAACAATAGAGTCGTCGTACCGGTACCACATCATCGTCAACACACCACCACGTATGATATTGTTCCTGTATTGACAGCTAATTCTAAGCACGTCATGTCATGTATGTACTGTATGTATGTATTCTGGGAACTTCCACAAATTGTTATTCTGCACATTAAATAATTAACGTAGATTTAAATTTAATTAATGAGGTACGTATAATTAAAACTTTTCTATCAGACAATATCACAAGTACATAATATAATTATGTTCTAATAAAAAAAAAATGTTGAGCACATCTTCTAAAGCCATATCATATCATATCGTAGGTTACTATTAGTAATTATAATAACTAACTACAACAAAAAAATATTATAAATTTTCACTTACACTGCATAAAATTACTCATACAACACAATACCCAACATCTATAACAACAAACTACAACCACTCATACAACACAATACCCAACATCTATAACAACAAACTACAACCACTCATACAACACAATACCCAACATCTATAACAGGGGCAGGCAACCTCCGGCCCGCGGGACACCAAGTTCTATTGTCTGGTCCAAGGCCAATAATTATTGATATGTGGAATACTACCCTAATAAATCCCCAACAACATTCTTCAAACTGACTAGAGAAACGGTACCTATAAACGACGAATGTACAGTCGTGGTCAGATATAATCCTCCATATAGGGGTAACTCACATAAGAGTTTGACAGCTTCCCTCTGTTCCTTAGATGATAAACTTTCCAATAAACAGGTTAACTACCATCTTTTGATTTAATACAAGCAGCTACGCCCTACTTAAAACAATAACATCGCAATTTAATTTATTATGTGAACGTGAAAACATTAGACAGTAAATTGTTTGAGATACCCATATGTGGATGATTATTATTGACCACGACTGTACATAATTGTATACACTATTCTACCAAACCATACAAAGCTAAGAGTAAAAACTAATAGCTGTTTTATGTCGAAGGAAATTATATAAAGGGCTATCGAAAATTTAACCTTGACACACCTCCTGCAGCTACTAAAAAGAAATACTAACAAAGCAACACAGCAGTATACACGTGCAATAATTAAAGACAAACATGCAACACGAATGCATGAAACAATACGTGCATATCATGGAAAGAAAACAAAATCAACAGCAGAGAATTTCAAACATCGAACAAGACATTAACAGCAAATTTAAAGGAAAGATATTATTAGGCTACACTGGGAAGGAAAGATAGGCTATATATTGCGAAGGAATAATAAGTAATTAGGTGGGTGCAATCAACTAGCAAGACCCAAACTAATACTTAATCATAATAATAATAATAAGAGTTTACAATAAAATCACAGTACAAAGCTAATTTATAATAATACATACGACAACCATCCTCGTCGGAACCATCATCACAATCTATATTTCCATCGCAGTGTTTGCTCTGGGAAATGCACATGCCACTAATGCATTGGTAGTTCGGGTACTCACAGGCTGGCATAAGGAAAAGGGAATTGGGTGTACAGTTGATGTCAGATATTCGTGGCTTATTTGAGATGGAAAATATTGGGTGTACAGTTGTTGTCAGATATTCGTGGGTAATTTGAGATGGAAAATAATGGGTGTACAGTTGTTGTCAGATATTCGTGAGTTATTTGAGGCGGATATATGGAAGGGTGTCCAGTTGTTGTCAGATATTCGTGGCTCATTTAAGATGGAAAATAATGGGTGTCCAGTTCGTCAGATAGCCTAATGGGTGTCCAGTTGTTGTCAGATATTCGTGGCTCATTTAAGATGGAAAATAATGGGTGTCCAGTTGTTGTCAGATATTCGTGAGTTATTTGAGGGGGATATATGGAAGGGTGTCCAGTACGTTGTTTTCAGATATTCGTGGAAAGTATATGAAGTTCATTCCACCTCAACTGAACCGTTCGTCACTATCTCGAGTTTTAGACCAATTCCAACTATTACTATTGAATGATAATCGGGGATTTTTTAGATAGTGTTCAGTCAGGTGATATGAATTACATACACATACTCTTGTTTATGGGAAGCTACAAAGAAACAAATACTCAATCCATGAACATATTAATAATTTTTCAGTTGGCAGCGTCTGACTAAAAGCTCAATTATACAACTGTCTCTATAAGGAAATGCTACGGTAGCAATAAACTACAGAGAAAAAGAAAATTGATCTAAAATGCATACACAAGCAAAACCTCAAAAGAGAAAGTACTAGTGATCAGGCAAAATAATGATTGATGCTTTTACAAATTAATTAATGATAATACTATTTACTACTACTATACGACACAGAATATAGAATTATGTAGCATGTTCATTTAAAGGGGTATATTATATTATAGCAAATTGTTTAGGGTGGTAAATCTGGAGCATATGATTCCTCCAAACTATTTCAGGCAAACAGGATAGGCTACCATTATTTTTCTTTATGTGGGTCTGTTTCCTGGCATACTTTTTTGGAGGAATCATGGTGCTCCAGTCTATTAATTAAAAGTATACCATCCCTTTTAATGCACAATTTACTATAAACTAATTAGGCAACAAGCATTTAGGCGACTTTAAATTGTAACAAACAACTATAGAATTAGGGAGTTTTCTTGTACAATCGACAGCATAAATTCGCTTCATTTCCACCTGCGTATATATATGTATGAGTTATATAAAAGTGATGTTGTAACACAATTTGAATGCAGAAATTATGGATATACTCCTATTATGGAAACTTACACATGTTGTTAGAATAGAAACTGGTTCAGAATGCAACTAACTATCTGGTCATATTAGCATTATTTTGTACAAGAGATGAGACGTGAATAATATTAGGCTGCCGGCTGTACCAATGGAAGAAAGAGTTATTCATTATTATTCATCTACTTTACTAATTTTCTTTTTAGGGTTAATGGAAACCTTCTTTTACCCAACTTAGGGACTCTTGGCAATGTTAGATACTGTAGATAATAACCCTTCAGACACAACGACCATAATTATGTCATTCAGGACAACGGTAGCTCTCTCTCTCTCTCTCTCTCTCTCTCTCTCTCTCTCTCTCTCTCTCTCGTCATCTTTTTTCATCCACTATATTTCACACTCTCTCTCTCTTTCTTCCTCTCTCTCTCTCTCTCTCTCTCTCTCTCTCTCTCTCTCTCTCTCTTGTCATCTTTTTTCATCCTCTCTCTCTCTCTCTCTCTCTCTCTCTCTCTCTCTCTCTCTCTCTCTCAAGTTTATACATATACAAAATCTATATAGAGAGTATTTGGGTCTCGTGGCTTCTTCCAGTGTGTGTTTTTTTTTCTATGGCAACCTTCTGAATCAAAGAAATAATCGCTAAAACTTAACACATAGGCAGGTAAAATTAATAAGTTGTTGTTGTTGATGCCCAGTACCTGTAAACACACACACTGTATTTATAATTATGTGCTCAGTTCTCTGGAAGCCTGGAAAGTGGACTTGGGTAACCTAAAAATAAGCCTGCTGGTTCCTGGAAAGTGACTCGGGTAACATTACAGCGTCTCAAAAAAAAAAAAAAAAAAAAAAAAAAAAAAAAATAGGAGTGGCGTAAACTTTAAAAACTCTGATGAAAAAAACTAGGATCTCTCTAGTTAGAAAAATAATAAATAAAATTAAAAATATATATATACATCTTGTGGCTTTGGATGTATTATTTATTTATTTATTTATCTATTTATTTATTTATTCAGGGTTTGATTAAGATGGCACCGGCGTTAATAATAGTGAGTATATTAAAAGTGCCTTGATTCCTCAATTGTATGGCAGAAAACAGGATTAGATTAAACGAAAAAGTAATGGTATATAATTAATTATCATGTTGCTTGGAGGAAGTGATGGCTCAAGATTTATTAACATTATACTCGCCCTTTTTTATTATTATTATTATTATTATTATTATTATTATTATTAGGGACCCAGTAATGTAGTCAGAAAATTGGAGGTTAGTGAGTCCTTCAAATATTACCATGAAACTCTCTAGCCACATTGAAGGAGTTTGTTTCGTGGTGGCAATGTCAGGAGGAATCAGAAGCCACCAAGTCTCATTCACGATCACAGGGTCCATAAAGGAAGGGAATATAGCACATGGTTTTGGGTGGTAAATCTGGAGCAACTGATTCATCCAGGCTATTCCAGGCAACAGCATATATACTATTATTTACTTCTTCTTTTTTCATCTGGGGTGTGTTTTCTGGCAATCTTTGGAGGAATCAAGGCGCTCCAATCTATTAAAAGTATAATATCCCCTTAAGAAACCCTGTGATGTAGTCAGAAAATTGAAGATAAATGAGTCCTTCAAATTTTGCCACGAAACACACACACCTATATAATATAAGGAAGGAGCTTGTTTCATGGCATGGTCAGGAGGAATCAGAATCCTCCAAGTTTCATACACGATCACAGGGGTCTTTAATTAACTGGTCAGGAGGAATCAGAAGCCTCAGGAGGAATCAGAAGCCTCCAATTTTCACACACGATCACAGGGGTCCTTAATTAACAGGTCAGGAGGAATCAGAAGCCACCAAGTTTCATACACGATCACAGAGTCTTTAATTAATAACTGATCAATACGCCACTCCTCTCCACCAAGTCTTTCCTTATTCGTCTAAATACTCACGGCAGGACCTCTCGTCATCACCATCTGGACAGTCGGTTATGTAGTCACAGTGACGGAACTCATCAATACACTTTCCGGACTGACATCTATACTGATTACTCAAACACGGAGCTGCAAAAGAAAGAACAACAAATAAATACATAAATAAATAAATACATAAATAAATACATAAATACAATAAGTTTTATGTGTTAATTATTGTTGTCATTTCTTACTAAAAAAAAATATCGCAAAACACAACAATGATTTCAATATCTAAATAACACAGTAAGTTCTATGTGATAATTGTGACTTCCTTCTTAAAAATATATAACAAAACACAACAACAACAACAATTTCAATAATATATAAATACAGTAAGTTAGTTGTATGTGATCATTATTGTCGCTTCTATTAAAAATTTCGCAAACAGAGAGAGAGAGAGAGAGAGAGAGAGAGAGAGAGAGAGAGAGAGAGAGAGAGAGAGAGAGAGAGAGAGAGAGAGAGAGAGAGAGAGACAGACAGACAGACAGACAGACAGACAGACAGACAGACAGAGAGAGAGAGAGAGAGATATATATATACAAATAATATAGTAAGTTTTCTGTGCCCTACTAAATGTCGCTTCCTACAGAAAATTTCACACAACAATAACAACAACAACAACAATTTCAGCCCAAGAGTATGTTGTCAGTGTGTGTGTGTGTGTGTGTGTCTGTGTGTGTGTGTGTGTGTGTGTGTGTGTATGTGTGTGTGTGTGTGTGTGTGTGTGTGGGTATGTGTGTATGTGTGTGTGTATAATAATAATAATAATAATAAACGATTTATTAACATATGTGTGTGTGTGTGTGTGTGTGCTGTGGGTGTGGGAAGTTGGTGGGCGTAGGGTGGCATATGAGGGTCAGCGTGGGCGGTGTATCTTGTTACGTCTAGCACTCAGGTTGCCACACACACACACACACACACACACACTTGCAGGCGAGTACACACACAAACACTTGCAGGCGAGTACACACACACACATACACACACACACACTTGCAGGCGAGTACACACACACACACACACTTGCAGGCGAGTACACACACACACACACACACACTTAAAGGCGAGTACACACACACATACACACCACACACACACACACATTTGCAAGCGAGTACACACACACACACACACACATTTTCTCTCCTTCACTTATCATACAAAAAATTACCTAGTTACTTCCTTCCTCTCTTCATTTTTTTTTATTCACATTCTTCCTTCGTTTCCAATTTATCGTTATTTTTTTCCTTTCTTCCATTTCAATTAATTATTCTTTCCTTCCTGGTTCTTGATCTTTTTTCTCTATTGCATCTTCCTCTCCCAAACTTTTATGAAGAATATTAACAATGATATAAGTGTATGTTTATGGGTTACATGAATTCGTATTAATTATCTAAAAAAAAAAAAAAAAAAAAAAAATAATAATAATAATAATAATAATACATAAGATTAACTAGTACAAACTGGTTATTCTTCTGTTCTCGTTCTAATCAATTACAGTACTCGATTATCAAGAATAAGGGTGAAATATGGGTACCTCTGACCGTAGACTTTCACGCCGTTACAGACCAACTATGTATGTATGTATGTATGTGTGTATGTAATATATATGTATGTATGTATGTATGTATGCGTGTATGTATGTATGTATTATGTATGTGTGTGTGTATGTATGTATGTATGTATTATGTATATGTATGTATG